>ML776571.1:1124442-1200657 GCA_009831015.1 Picea engelmannii
GAACAGAGAAATAACCTTCTAGCAGATTTAACCATTTATCTAGGGCATCTGCATCCATTTGACCTTCAAATACGGGAATATCAAAATTAACCTGTACCTTGAAAGGTGAGGTGCCTCCAAAGTGGTCGCTTGATGAAGATGCATTTGATGCTATTGGTAGGCATTGAAGGATGTGGGAAAAATTCTCCATCATTTCATCCCTCTATCGTGTGAGAGCTTGCTCAAGTAACAGACTGATAGGATCGTCTGCTCCGTCGATTTTCTTTTCTTCCGCCATTGAGGGTTTCTTGGGTGTGCGAGAGCGATTGTCTTCAAAAGAGACAAGCTCGAGACCCAACTTGCTATACTCGGACCTCGTCGGGGACATGCACTGAGAAAACGATCAAGAGCAGCCTGCTCTGATACCACTGATCCGGATTATTTTCGGCACGAAATGAGAGCGGAGATATAATAAGGAAATGCACAAAGATATCGCATATATCCAATAATATAACAGAAATGTATCAGAGATGCAACCATAAACATAGATATACACTAATACATTATTTCTATTAATAAGAGAAATGTATAGAAACTGTAAAAATACAGAGTGAAAGACTTGCTAGAATGGTGGCAGCTTATCTCTGAGAAGAGATGTGACGGCTACTCGCATTCGCAAGAAGATCGTTACAATGAGGCTCTGGAGGCCTTTTTACAATAATCGGGAATGCCAAAATTCCTAGACATCCAAAAACCTAACCCTAGGAGATGAAGCACCAAAAGTCATGTGGGCCCCGTTTGGGTAAGTTGGTGCATCAACTTCCCGGGGTCGTAACTTTTGCATACGATCTCTGTTTTAGGCGTGTGATAGCTCGTTGGAAAGGCATCGTCGAGGAGATTCATTTTGGGGGCTCAATTATGCATTTATCTATCATTGAGAATCTCGATCTCGAAAAAAATTCATTTAGGCCCTCAAAATGGCCCCGGAAGTGAAAACCTGCTAAAAATAGTAAATTGCCAAAATGGCTAGAAAACTATTTTGAGCCATTTGGAAAAGGTGGGTGGCCCCCGATATCCACCTGGATCAGGCTTATCATCCTCAGACGGATGGACAGATAGAAGTGGTAAACAAAAGTCTGGGAGATTTGTTGAGAAGCTTGGTGACAGAGCACCACAACAGTTGGGACAATATATTGCTGCAGGTAGAGTTTGCGTATAACGACTCAGTGAACAAAAGTACAAGACATAGTCCATTTCAGATTGTTTATGGCATACAGCCGAGGGGAATTTCTGAATTGAGGGATTCAAAACATAATGCAACTAGGAGAGCTAGTGCAGAAGATTTCGCAGAAGCAATGAAGGAACTTCACAGCCAAGTGAAGGAGCGGTTGCAAAATTCAAGTCAAGAGTATAAGAGGAGAGCATATCAACAAAGAAGACAACTTCAATTCAAAGTTGGTGACTTGATTTTGGCACATATGAGAAAGGAAAGGTTCCCGAGAGGAACGTACAATAAATTGAAGATGAAGAAGATCGGACCATGTAAGGTCTTGAAGAAAATTGGAGAAAATTCTTATGATATTGAATTACCCGATGGGATCAGAATTTCTCCGATATTCAATATCTCAGATTTACACCCATACAAAGCTGAGGAAGCAGGAACAAATGATGAACAGTCAAAGGTTCAGTGGCGAAAGTAGATACCAATTGCAGATAGGCCACAGATGGAGAGGATACTAGATAAACGAGTGGGTAAGAAGACCAGAAGAAAGCAGTACTTTGAATATTTGGTCAAGTGGAAGGACCATCTAGTTGAAGATGCTAGCTGGGAGAATGAAGCAGAGATTCAGAAGCATGGAAAGACCATGCAAGAGCTCATGGACAGGAGCCCATGAAAATTTTCAAGCGAGGGAGTATGATGCAGGAGCATCGTCAACATCAAGCGAGCGTGGGGGAAAGCGCCACACATTTTGAGCATATGTTAAATTGTTTCAACTCTTTGAAAAGTGGATGCGCCAAACTTAAATGTGATAGTTAAGGAGAGGCGTACTTATGCATTGTATAGGACCTTGACCGATCCGCTCTCGTCCATAGTAGGTAGAAGGCATTTATGTAAGTAGGTAGAGTTGAATATTAGATTAGACAGTTTTAGAAGGAGTGGAGGGAAAATGGATATAGACACCCTCATTGTGTATTGTAACATTAGCATGACTACAAGAGGAAGAGGAGAAGCAGAGAGCTGGGTAGCAGACTCCATGTACAGAAGTTCTGAATTTATATAAAGAAAGCTATGATTCAGACTCATGGTGTTTACTTATTCTCTGTGTATGCATCTTTGAATGTTACGTTCATGAATGGTTTATTATTTCTATCATGCAATTTCTTTTATGCTATGTATGAATGATTTCCTGTTGAATATTTGGAATCTGAGAGAGGAAGAGTAAGGGGAATGAGTTTCAATTGTTTCTTTGTCTGAGCAAGATTCCTGCAAGGAGTGCAGTTGAATTGTCCGTGAGGAGTGCGTCGACAAGGAGTTCAGAGGGTTGTCTCTGAAAGCTCAGGAGAGGTAGCTCTTGTTCTCATTTCCTCAGAGTGCATTTGGGCACAGGAGCCATGCAAGGAGTGCGCAGGCCGAGTGAGGTCTCAGGGTTGTGAACTTGAGCAAACTATTGAAAGACTGCTACTGCAGGTGTGCGCAGAGTCGAAGGGTTCTCAGATATTTGAAAGTATTTGAAGGTTGCTGCAAGGAGTGCGTGCAAGGACCCTCTTGGAAGAACTGAAATCGTGAGAAAGCTCAGGAGGAGTAAGGCCTTTGAAAACATTGAGGAACATCGAAGGTTCGTAGTGTAAGTGGATAAGTCCAGGGAAGAGTCCTTGGTTTTCCTTCATAGAAATCATCAAAGGGAAGAAATCCACGGTCAGAAATTCGTGGAGAGAATTAGTGAAATCCCGCTAGTCGTCAGATCTGCTAGAGAAGTGAGGAGGTTACGACTGCATTCGGAGTTCAAGCTCAGAAGATTGTGGAACGTAGGATCTTCACAGGAATACCCATTAGCCGCTGGATTGACCAGGAGTTGCATGAGGTTTAAGCTTCGTGAACGGGAGGAGGAAAGTTTCGACGAGAGGCATGGCCATCGGAATTTCGGCATTCGCAAAATCGAGAGTCACGAGGATGAGTGATCGAGAATTTTCATAGTGAAAATCTCGGAATCAATCTGAGTCGTCCATCTCTTGGACAGGTGGCAACAGTTGGGGTCGTCGGCATATCAGAAGTCTCAAGACCAAGGGTTCAAGGCCTGTTGAACCCTGAAACCGCAAGAAAACCATAGCCGTGGATCTCGGGAGGGACACATGTCGCGATCATCCAACATCGGAGATCCGGACAACGGAGATTGTGCAGGTAAGTGTTTTTTGGCTTTGAAAATCGGTGAAACCCGAGGGTTGATCTGAACCGTTCATCCACTTGGGACGTGTGTTAGAAACCCGAAGAGAGTTGGGGATCGATGTTTCGGAGGTCCCGAGGACAGGATAATCTTGCATTTCAAAA
The DNA here is from genome assembly GCA_009831015.1 of Picea engelmannii. Taxonomy (NCBI): domain Eukaryota; kingdom Viridiplantae; phylum Streptophyta; class Pinopsida; order Pinales; family Pinaceae; genus Picea; species Picea engelmannii. The sequence goes on from ML776571.1 coordinate 1,127,969, forward strand.
TCGCGAAGTCTGATTTTCTGACAAGAGGAGAGTTTCGTGTGGGACACTGTTGACATCATATTATTATAGAGAGACATCGGGAATTTCCATGGGGAAAACCCCGAAGCGGCTAGGACTGTCCATCCTTGAGGATGCGTGGCCGAGATCGAAGTGATCAGGAAATTAGCATTCGAGAGATCGAGGAAATCAAAGGCCAAAGCGCTTCGACATTTGAAGTTGCGAAAATCCAAGGGATATCTTGAGCTGTTGATCTCAGCAACCGATCACCGTCGTTGATTGTGGTTACGGTGGAAGGGCGTCCTGGTGACGTCATATCATGAAATCGCGAGTCGGAACATCGAGAATTCCATGGGTAAGAGATTTACTACATTTCAACTCTCGAAACCCCGAATCCCGATAGGGAGTATGACTACGGTCATATGAGAGGAGGTCACATGGACTAAACGCATAGCCCGGAGGCTAAGGAAACAAGGGAGTGCGTCAGGGTATCGACGATCGGGAAAATTAGGACCCCAAAGGGTGGTGACATCAAGGATTCGAAAACCCTGAAACCCGATTGTGGCTTTCTGTCGTAAACGGAACAGTGACCGACCTAAAGGTTGTAAGGTGCCAGAAAAAACCTGTGGGTCAAATTTGAAGGAGATTCCAGTGGGAATTGAAAGAGCCATTCCGGCACGGGGGAGGAATTTGAACAATCCCTAAGACCGGGAGGTTAGACGCGGGACCTGCTGAGGTAGGTGCCCGGGTGGTCGCCATCAAGAGGCTCGATCCAGGTTTATGCTTCTTCTTTTTTTTTCGGTAGCCATGGTAGGCCGACCAGTTCTGAGATGTTTGGTCTATGCTTTTTCTGATCGGCTTAGCAATCGGAACTATGCCCTGCGTGGCAACGCAGTTTTATTTTTCTGCATATTTTATTCCTCTATTTTAGACAAGTGGCAGTCGTGGTTTCGCACTAGGGCATTGCTACCACGTTTGATCACAAGAGATAGATAGATGTAATTTCTTTTACTACAGGATCTAATACAATACTTCTAACTTACAAAAAAAATTAAAAATAATAATCATAATAATATAATAACCAAACACCAAATTGGTGTATGAGACAAAAGATCCTCTCGGGGCAACAATTTGACTGCTAAAGTCTAGGAAGGTGTACATACCCTACCCCTTTAGATTTTGAACCTGCTACCTCTTAAGAGGAAATACATATTCTTATTCATTACGCCCACTCAAATTGTACCATTAGGTTTGATCTAATGGTTTATGTTAATCATAATTAATTTTTAATTATTTTTAATAACTTCACTGTATTATTAATTTCATTTCATTTTAGTTAATTTTATGGGGAAAAACTTTTCAAATTGAACTTAAAATGACTTAAAATTAATTTTTAATAGTTTTACTATATTAAGTCAAATTAATTTTTAATAATTTAATTATATTAATTTTATTCATATTTATTAAAATTAATTATGTGGAAATTTTTGGTATCTTAAAATTAATTTTTAATAATTTTATTATATTAATTAAAATTATTTTTTAATAATTTCATTATATTAATTTTATTCATATTTATTAAAATTAATTATGTGAATTTTTTTTCCAAATTAAAGTTCAATTACTTATTAAAATATAATTGAAACACGTTACTTTAAAATTAAAAGGTTCTATAATATTCAATATTTTTTAAAATTAGAAGGTTCCATAGTATTTGATATTTTCTAATTTAATAAAAATAGATAATTTTCTTTAAAGTTTATTAAATTTTGTTTTCTTAATATAATATAATATAATATAATATTTAATGTAAATTAAATATTTCAAAATTAAAAAGTTGCATGATATTTAATTTTTTCTAATTCAATAAAAGTAAATAATTTATTTTACAGTTTTATTAAAAAAAAATCTTAATATAATATTTAAGAAATCTTTTAAATTCTAATAAACTTTTTTATCTTCCAAACAAATAAAATAAAATAAAAAATTTAAATCTCAATCAGTTTTCTAAACCGTGCTTGTCAATTTAATCTTCTCTGGCTCAAAATATAGTATAAGGCTCAGTCTCCTCTATAACTGGCCTCGTGTAGCTGGGACTAATATCAAGATTAACCCACTGACATGATTTAAACAACCCAAAAATATATATAAAAAATAAAAACGTGGAGACCACATCAATGACATTTTCCAGTATCTATTTGCATGACAGTTTTCGTGTGAGAACCAGTTTATGGACCCGAGATCACTAATGTGAAAGAGAGCTCTCATAAAAGATTCCACGAATTCAGTGCCAAAGTCCGATAATGATGATGCGTTTTGAAGTTAAGTCAACCATCAATTTTCCATGTTAACTCACGTGATGTTGTAACGGGTATACATTGGTAAAATCACACCACCCAACTTGTGGGTCCAGTAAGAGCTTTATTTGAAAAGTGATGTTATGCAATAAATTTAACAAGCATATTTTTAAAAGAGTGACTGGGAAGCATATTTTTAAAAGAGTGACTGGGAATGTCAAAGTAAATCAAATGAAAAAGTAAATCAAAGAAGGTTTTTATAGTATTATTGTTAATGAGAACCATAAAAATATTGTAATTAGAATGATAGAGTTGTGTGCATTTAGACATGATCATTTTACTTTTTAATTTACAAAAAATGCTTATAAGAAATGGGTATTTTGAAAGCTAAAGTAAAGACATTTTAAAATTGAAAAAGTAATTCCAAAATAAAAAATAAAATAAGAACTCAAAAAGTGAGCAAGAAACCCTTAAAAGATGTTCTCAATCTAATTTATCTAATTTACATAATTTTGGATGGTTGTAATCCGTGTATGCTAAGAGTGGTTGTGTCAATCTTAGTCATAATTTAAAATAATATTAATCCATATATATTCTAAACAATCAATTTTTTTGTTGCATTGACCTTTAAAGAGTGGTTGTGTGGTTGTGTCAATCTTAGTGATAATGTAAAATAATATTAATCCATATATATTCTAAACAATTAATTTTTTTGTTGCATTGACTTTTAAAGAGGAAATTTCTGTTGCATTAACTTCAATAACATAAAATAGATGGTAAAATATCTAGGGTTCAATTGGTTTGAAAGACAAATGTTCTTATGCATCCTTCCATCTTCGGACATAGTGGATGTGATATATATGCATCATGGATATAGTCTTTAAATGGGTTTATTTTATTTATGCTTAGTGAATAATGATAATGGTAATGATATATGTGAAGAAGAAGAGATAGTGATAAATTGTTATGTAAATGAGACAAGAGAGACTAAGATTGAGAAGGCTTGTGAACACACCATTTGGGAATGTTAATTATATACCCATAACCCTATGAGCTCCAAAACATCCACAAAGGGGTATGTTGTTGTTGACCTTGTCATGCAACATGACATCTGACTTTCTCCATTATCAAATGAAATTCAAATCCAAATAAAGAAAATAATCATTTAACTATACCCAATTAACATTAAAAAAAAAAAAAAAAACTTATATCATGATTTAAACAATAAAAATTATAAATTAAATATATAAAACATACATTATATTAATTTTTTTTTAAATATATTTATAAAATAAATTATATATACAACCATATTAATAACAAATTATATTAAAATTTTAAACTAAATTATTAAAAAATATATATTACCATATAAATAATAATTATAAATTTTAGTTTATAAAATATAAATTATATTTAAAATTATTAAAAAATAAATTAATAAAAAAAACATATTAATAACAAATTATATTAAAATTTAAATTAAATTATTAAAAATAATATATTACCATACAAATAATAATTATAAATTTCCGTTTATAAAATACAAATTACATTTAAAATTATTAAAAATAATAAAAAATATATATTAATAACAAATTATATTAAAATTTTAAACTAAATTATTAGAAAAAAATATTACCATAAATTTTAGTTTATAAAATATAAATTATATTTAAAATTATTAAAAAATAAATTAATAAGAAAATGAAATTAAATAAATTAATAAGAAAATGAGATTAGAGAAGTGTGCATCTAACTTTCACAACTATTTACCATTAAAATGTATGGCCTGCTGAGAGAATGGCTAAAAACTTAAGAAGAATATATTTAATATCTAAGAAATATTAGTGTATCTAATGAGCCCAATATATTGTTCCATTTCTGTACAAAAATAAATCAATAGTGTTCGACCAAACAATATTATAAAAGAAAATAAAATCTCAGACAATTGTCCACCTAAACATGAACGTTGTAACCTGGGATTTGTAAACGAATGAAGAGAGCCAAACAATGAGCAAATTGGATATGAAGGTTTAAACCCAAACAACAAACTGAGGTATGTTAAAAACAAACCGAAGTACGACAACTTTACGTATTGTATAGGGTTGATGTTCAAGTATTGTGATTATCCCTGGAAAGAGAATACTTGCTAGCAACGCTCATACGTACTATAAAGACGGTTTACGAAAACCTGTCAACTGGACAAAGATGGTTTCTGAAAACCTATTAACCAATTGACAGGTTTTCATGAAAACCTGTCCCTAAGATAGATGCCTTCGGCATTATTACTAATGTCGTATAGCAGCCATGTCATTAGATCCAAATGAATGTTTGAACCCATTTAATGGAAATAACATTGTCGGCTAACATATTCTTAGGTTCTTAGGTAGGATGTTAGGCAGGTATAATAACAACAAAATTCTAGGTCTATGAAATTTAAGTGGGGTTGGTTACGTACATTATTTGATCAACAACAACTACTACTGTATTTTTAACAACTACTACTGTATTTTTAGTGAAGTTGTCGATGTACTCACAGTTTAAGTTAAAGGTGAAGGAGTAACTAATTATACATGTGAATAATGATGGTTGTTTCTAAAAAACTGTCAACTTGTTGATAAGTAATTTACAAAAATTAACACTAAAATATGCCTTGGGCATAATTATACAACCCTAGAAACAAGTGTTGAGTGGCAACATAGTCTTTATCGGGTTGAATTGGGATAGGAAAAAGTAGCAGAGACAGATGGAAACTCCAGTGGAGATATGGCAAGTAGCATGAAGCACAGGTGGTATCCATGCAGTAAATGACATGTGGCCTCTAGAGCCCCATTTATTTTTTGAAAGTAGATAATATATTTTACTATGTTGAAAAATTATGTCTATTTTGTATTTATATTAAGAAAATACAATTCCTGCATAGTGGAAGATAAAAATTTATGACGACATAAATATAAAAGGAGATAATAAGTCAATTTTATCTGAAATATATTAAAAAAGTTACATGTTCCTGGAAATTTAAATGCATTTGTCATATAGACTGGTGTAAGATAAAAATGTATGAGGACATAAATATAAAAGGAGATAAAAAAAACAATTTTATTTGAAATATATCAAAAAATAAAAGTGTGTTACATATTCCTGGAAATCAGTGTGTTTGTCATATAGACTGGGATTGGGGCTACCGCGGACCATAAGAGAAATATGTACAAGAAACATGACTGTAGAAAGAAGAAGTGGGTGACGGTAGAGTATAATACCTGAAAATAATAAATTGAAAGGTATCAATCTTTGGCTAGACATTTCTATTTAAAAAAGTGGAATAACTAGGTTGATAAACAAAGTCAGATGCGATCAATAGACTTACAGTGATGGTACATGTGACCCCTTTTTCTATTTGCTTGATGATGCCTTTTCATTGATGTCATCGACGACTGCTGGAATCGTGGAAACTGTCTATTTCCTTTTGTCGATGACCTGATTCAATTCCCTTTCAAGACATTCTTCAATGTAGCTTCTCATTGGGGCGACGCTGATCTCATTCTGGATTTTTATGTTGAAAAGTTCATTTTCTAATTCCCCAAAGTCGATATAAAGATTACGTAGACCCTGATCAATTTCCTCATTCTGTACTGAATAGTCGACTAATCAGTCGTCGACGTCATCTTGACAATATTCAAGGATGTTGTAAAACTTTTCCAAAGACAACGCCTTAAAAATATCAACCTGTTTAATGAAGTCTTGCCTAGTTAAGAGAAAGGAGTTGATGATTAAGTTGGGGTCATGGAATTCGTTGGTCCTTCAGGCTAAGTTTATTCTGGACAACTTTGTGAATAATTTTTCTTTCTTTGATATGGCTTGTTCACATGATTGAGAAATGAGATGCAGGTTCTTCACTTTTTCTTTCCAACATGCATTTAATTGACCGATTCAGTTTTTGGATGGGAGATATTGTTGTCTTCTTCTTGTTTCTGTCGTGTTGTTGACAATGGTGCCAAAAGGAAGGACTGTGTTTAAATAGAAATGTTCTTCATCTTTTAACTTCACTTGCAAATGTTCGAGCAAATTATGTGCCCTCGTTCCAAGGGAAGTCATGGTTTGTGATGTTTTCCACGCCTCAGTAACCAAATCCATTATTTTCTTGATATTATTCTCCACATATCCTTTACATGATGTGAGGAGGCTAGAGGATCCTTTTAACTTGGTTGTAGGGGTGGCAGGCATGGCTATTTCCAAAGGATTGGCAAGCAATGGAGTAGGAATCAAATCCTCCTCCAATTTCTTGACCCGGTCCTTTAGTCTATCATTCTCGGCCTCTATGACTCCGATGGAATCCTCAAGTATATTTGCAGTCGCTATGTGAAGTCGAAATATTTGAGACAGTTGCATGTTCGCAAGATTAACCTCTTAACGAGATGTTCGACAGATTCTGAACGAGATTTTCCTTTCTTATTTTTTACATTTTTTTTTCAATAATCAATATTTTGGACTGGTTGTCAAAAACAATGCTTTGGAACACGAAGGATTCATCTTTGTCAAAATTTTCGGTATCAGATATGTCCATTGGACGACTATGTTGGATCACGTCTCTGGGATGATCAAGGTATTGAAATACGCTATCCAGATCAGGCTCAAGTTCCATGTTCTCACTCTGAATTTTGGGCTCTTCCATGTGTCCCACAGTTGTTTTTCTCTTCTTGTCTACTGGAAGCTTGTGAGAACTATCAATTCTAGAGTGAGGAGGGTTGTTATATCCTGCTCCGTTTGAAGAACTCTGAGTTGTTTTTTTTGGTGGTGGGCCATTGGAGTGATGCTCTGGGATGTTGTATTTTTGGGAGTGTCATTCATCGATTGAACACTCTTCTCACCAGGGTCTTTTCCCTGTTGCTTGTACAATTTAGTAGTGCTTTGCAGTTTGTCTAGGTCATTGGCATCATAAGAAGGATTGTTCTCGCCAGTATCTCTATTTTCGGTCAGGTGTTCTTTCAAAAAAAAAAATTCTGAAGCCAAGTGTTTGTAAATGTTGTAAAAATATTTTATTGGGGTCGAACCCTCTTAGGATTTAAACATATCTTAGGTTAAAGTTGTTAGAATGGGCTATGAATTCATCAATTTTGTTGACGTTCCACAACACGAAGTCCCTGAATTTCCAAGGCAGAGAAATGAACTATTTTTTCTCTTCTCTTGGAATAGATGCAACCAGTAGTTGTATTTCCTTGCTACTTATGTAACAAAAATTTTGTCCGTAATGTGACATGGAAGGAGAGAAGGTTTTTCCCTGGAGCCAAAAAACCTTATCACGGTGTAATTATCCAATTTTTTAAGTGTCCCCTTCATGTCCAAAAAACTAGTTTCCTGTTCAGATATGCGGGGAGCATCTTCTCCTAACAACAAAACTTTGAAAACAGACAAAAAACCATTAAAAACCTCATAAAAATAGCAGGAGGCCTTGCACTTCCACAAGGCCTTGTACCGGAACATTATTGGGTCGAATTCCCAGTTGACCTTCTTGGACAGAGACAGTTTTGGACACAAGAGGCAATGTGCTATCACAAAAACTAAGTAGGATGACATATGGAATTTCTTCTCCTTTTTGAAGCTTGACAATTGGGAACAAATTTCATGGGCAATTAGCTGGCCCTAATAAAAAATGGCTTGTTCCTTGATTGTGAAATACAAAATATAAAGGGCCATCTGGAAAATAGTTGGTGTGGACTCATGTCCCATTATTCTTGTAAACAACCAGACAATTTCGCGGAATGGATTTGTAATGAACTAACCTGCAAGCTTGTGATATCTTCAGGAACTACCATTGGGTCTTCCAAGAAATCGGGCAAGAGGTCCAACCCGTTATTATTCTTTGTTAGGAACTGCTTGGAATCTTCTCCTTTGAACGCCAATGTTGTCTCTGACAATCTTAACATCTAGTGAAAGACCTGAGGTGACAAAGAAACAAAAGAGCGGTCCTGCAATGGAATAATTTTTTTGTCTGAAATAAATTTATCGGTGCACCAAGAGACCAGCTCCTTACAGTCAAAAACTTCAGGGACACCCCCTGCACGAGCAATCCCAGAGGTCCAAATTACATTGTTCTGGGTGACAGGGGATGAGTAATAAGAATATTCCCTGGACCACTCGAAGTTTTGGTCCTCGCGCCCGAAGATGTTCACTGTATCTCCACATAATTGTTGTCGAGATGATGCCATAGGTTTATGAGAACGGTTGGTTTCTCCAGACGATGGTTGAAATGAATAGTTGGAGGCTATAATATAACTCTCCGCAAAATGTTGGTTAAATTATTATGAATGGGAAATCTCCTCGAGCCTTTCGTTGATTAATGACAATCTATATGGGTGTTGCATGATGAACTCTTAGTAGTAAAGTTTACTTATTGAATATTTATAAGTGTGAAGGTGGAGGGTACGACGAAGAGCAATTAAGGATTGGACGTTTTGTGAATGTGCCAAGATGATGACGTGCAAATGACATTTCATGATTTTGAAATCAACACTCAGAAGGGATAATATAACCCTCCACAAATCTTGGTTTAATGCGTATAAATAGGATATATCCTCGAGCCTTTCTCCCCTCAATGAAAATCTATATGGTTCCTGCACGATGAGATGTTATAATTAAATGTCACTAAATGCATATTTAGAAACAAGTGTGAAGGTAACAAAGATAGAGAAGAGAAAGGAACGAATGGAAAGGTCTGAAAAGTGGTCGGACGGTATTCAAAATAGGGTTATGAGGGATACTCAGAAGAGGTGAGTGTCCCACGGTCAAATTTTATGTATCATAATTTTTTATTGCAAAATGTGTAAAACGAAAGAGAGCATGATAGGGAAGTTCAACAATCGATTTGTATATTTGTGGAATTCTGGGAAAGTGGCTAAGTATGGAATAGGGAAACGGTCGATCGGACTCATTTTCATAATCGAGGATTGAAGATTTCATGAACGGACTAACCTGACGACGCAAAAATGACATTCCATGATGTTTGAAATTAACACTCGGAATGGATAATATAACCATTTGAAAATTTTTGTTTTATGCGTATTAATGGGAGATTTCTTCAAATTATGGTTTAACATTAGCACTTGCTAATTGCATACCTAGAAATAAGATCTTATATATAATTGGTAATTGATAATTGAAAAAGGGCGCAATCATAGGAAACAACGATTAGGAATTGGATATTTTTTGAACCCGCCAACCCGACGATCCTTGAAAGAAATTTGAAGAAATGGTGAAGTATGGAAAGTGTATGGATGAGCTCCAAAATGGGGTGACAATAGTTCCACAGGAGAGGTGAGTACCTGACAGTCAAATTGTATGTCTCGAAAATTTTCAGTGAAAAATGTGTACCATGGAAGAGGGCAGGTGAGTGTTCGACGGTCAAATTTTATGTATTGGAATGTTTGACTACAAAACGTGTAAAACAGAAGAGAGCATGATGGGGCAATTCAACAGTCGGTTTGTATATTTGGGGAATTCTGGGACAATGGCTAAGTATGGAATAGGGAAATGGTCGGTCAGACTTGTTTTTAGAATCAAGGATTGAATATTTCGTGAGCAGACCAACCCAACGACATGCAAATGGCATTCCATAATGTTTGAAATTAACACTCGAAAGGGATAATATAACCATCCAAAAATTTTGGTTTTATGCCTATTAATGGGAGATCTCCTCAAATCCCGATTTAGCATTAATGCTTGCTAATTACATACTTAGAAATAAGATCTCATATATAATTGCTAATTGCTAATTTCAAAAGGGCAAGGGCACATGAAACAACAATTAGGAATTAGATATTTCTTGAGCTCGCCAACCCGACGATCCTCGAAATAAATTTGAAGAAATGGTGAAGTATGGAAAGCGGACGGACGAGCTTCAAAATGGGGTGACAATAGCTCCACAGGAGACGTGAGGACCCGACGTTCAAATTGTATGACTCAGAATTTTTCAGTGCAAAATGTGTAACACAAAAGATGTCATGATAGGTAGAATGTAATATAGAAGATGGTATGATGTGAGTCCAGTTGTAAATTTGTATATCGCGGAAGTTAGGGTAATGTTTGCAGGTTATGGAACAGTAGAAGTGAAATCTAGAGCTCGCCTACTAGGAATCCATAGTTGGAGAAGTGGTTGGGTATGGAATGGGGAAGTGGTTGGTTGGTTTCATGATATAAAAGCACGAGTGCAAACGTGAACCTGCAAGGCCCCCTACCCGTGCAACTAGACATTTTTGGAAAAATGAATAATTGACAAGAAAGATAAATTTCAGGGAAAAGAGAAACATATATTTGGTTAAGCATAGAAGATGAAAAAAAAAGGGCTAATATATTTACATCTGTAATAGATATCCCATTTCCTGGAAAGATATTTTTTGCATGTTTCTGGAGAGGTTATATACTTATTGCATATACTTGGAAATAAGTGCGAAGGTGGTCGGCACATAAAACAATGACTAGGAATAGGAAATTGTCTATGATCTACGAAATAAATTGCAGGAAATGATCATGGAAAGCCGTCAGACAGGCTTCAGAATAGGCTGACAAGGGTTCCCGAGGAAACATGATGCCCCAATGGTCAAATTGTATTGATTGAAACTTTTGAGTGCATATTGTGTAGCACGAAAGAGGGGATGACGTAGGAATCTGGAATACGGGCTCCAAGATAGGCTGGCAAGGGTTTTCGAGGAGACATGAGGGCCCGATGGTCAAATTGTATTGATTGAAAAATTTGAGTACATATTGTGTAACACAGAAGAGGGGTTGATGTAGGAGTCGTGAACTCGCAAGTCCGCCAACCCACGGAAAAATGACTAAGTGAAGAGAAAGATAAAGTACATGGAAAAGAGAAACGAGAATTTGGTTAAATATAGAAGACAGAAAAGAAGGGCTAATATATTCACATCTATAGTAGATATTCCATTTCCTGGCAAGATATTTGTTGCATGTTTCTGGAGAAGTTATATACTTATTGCATATACTTGGAAAGAAGTGTGAAGGTGGCGGGCATAGAAAACAATGACTAGGAATTGGAAATTGTTTGAACTCACAAACCTGACGATCCATGAAAGAGATTGCAAGAAATGGCCATGGAAAGCGGTCGGACGAGCATCAAAATAAGATGACAAGGGTCTTGGAGGAGACATGAGGGCTCGACAGTCAAATTTTATTAATCATAACTTTTGAGTGCATACTGTGTAACATGGAAGAGGTCTGATGTAGGAGTCTGGAAGTCAATTGTTATATCTTGGAAGCGGGGGGGATTTTTTGCAGGTCAAGGAACACTAGAAGTAAAGTCTGCATGTCTGGGAATTCGCAAGCAAAAAAAGTAGGGTAAGTATGGAATTGGAGGCGCGAAAGATATTCCAAGAAATGGAAAAATATGGAAAGCGGACGTAGGGGCTTCAAAATGAGGTGTCAATATCTCCCTAGGAGACATGAGGACCCGAAGGTCAAATTGTAGGTCTTATAACTTTCGTGTGAAAATTGTGTATCACAGAAGAGGGTATGATGTGGGAGTGCAACAACAAATTTTTATATGGCGGAGGTTTGGGTGTTGTTTGCAGGCCACATAACAATGGAATTTCAATATAGAGCCCGCATAACCAGGAATTCACGATCTAAAAAGTGCCTAGGCATCGAATGGATATTGTTTGGTCGAAGCTACATTTTTGGAAAAATGACTAAGTAATGAGAAATAGAGAGTAGACGGGAAAAAGAAACAACAATTTGGTCAAGTATAGAAGAGGAAAAAGAAGGTCCAATATATTCAAATATGCAATAGATATTCCATTTCCTGGAAAGATACTTTTTGTATGTTGTTGGAGAAGTTGTATACATATTGCATATACTTGGAAAGAAATCTTAAGGTAGAGGGCACAGGAAATAACAACTAGAAATTTGAAATTTCCTGAACCCATGAACTCAACGATCGACGAAAGAGATGTCAATAAATTGTTGAGTGTGGAAAGTGGTTGGATGGGCTTCAAAATAGGGTGACAGGTTCCCGAGGAGTTGTAAGGCCCTAAGTGTCAAATTGTATATATCGAAAAATTTCGGTGCAAAATGTGTAACATGGAAGAGGGGATGATGTGGGAGTATAGAAGTAAATCTACATATTGTAGAATCCAGATTGTTTCTTTCAAGTCACGTAACAATGGAAAGTGCAATTTTGACAAAGGAGAAGCACTCGGTCAAAACGTGTGAATCCGCCAACCTGCGCAACAAGACATTTTCGGAAAAAATGACTAAGTAACCAGAAAGAGAAACTACAGGGCATAAAAGAGTGAGAAAATAGAAAGGCGGAGGGCAATTTTCGTAAGCACGAATTGGTTCAAACAAGCCCCGTTGTTGCAAAACTATCATTTTCTAGTTATTTTCATAAAATGCTTTGTTGAAGATTAGATTTTATTGCAACTTGTGGGAGTAAGTGTGTTATTGATACATTCTTCCATGACTGTAACATATTAACTTAAGTATTAAACTTCTTGCATTGTGGGTTGTTAGCATTAAAGATTAATAATTGCATGTCTAGAAACAAGAATGATGATCTTGTTGCAACATTGTGATTTGGTATTGCTATGTTCTATCTGCATTACAAATAGAATTGAACATTTGTTTAAAACTGTCTTAAATTCATTTTTTTTGCATAAAATCCTGATGGATCAACACAATGCATTGTCATATAATTGTTAGATGCTCCATTCTAGAACAAATTACCTAAGCAAATACAATATCTAAGAACTACGAGACTACCGAACCATGCCAATGAGAAGAGGTGTTAAATCCATAAAAGAAGCAACAATGAAGACTCCAAGGAATTTTTTTTTAATAGTAAATCCATTAAAAAAAACAAGAACACTGAGCAATGTATATCTATCCTTAGAAATTGGATCCATTTATTTGGGCCAAAACATTGAGCATGTCTGCCACAAACACAGGCAAAGGATTTGCAACATGTAGGATCCATCAAGATGCTCTTCAACATACATACAAAATTGATTACCATGTTTTTTTTTTTAGGAAATCCTTGTAGTCTTCTCCTCGATGGATCATCCTATGGTAAAATTGATAGTTCTCAAAATCTCCCCATGAGGAAGAAGATGAAAAAAGTTGCAGGGAAAATGGAATAGCCCTTAACTGAAAGTTAGGACACACTAAGAAACCGCCTCTCCAGAGTGGAAAACTTTAGGGACACAGGTTGCACGTGCAATTCTAGAGGCCCAAATTAGTCCATTCTAGGTGCAAGGAGATGAATAGTATGAATATTCCTTGCACCAATGGGAGTTCTGGTCCTCATTCCCTAAGATGTTGATTGTATATCCAGAGAACAGGATGGTGGTCCCGCAATTGAATAGTTTTTTGGCTTGAAATATATCTCTGGGAGCATCAACAAATCATTTACTTACAGTGAAAGACTTCCACCTAGAATAAACTAATTTGGACCTATGGAATTCCTACTTTCGAGCTGCAAAGCAACTATTGCATTCAACGTCGGTTTCTTTTTTGAAACTTCTTCTTTTGGTGTTGTCAGGACCGCCATCGCTGAGACGGGAAGTACCACCTGTTATGGTTGATTTCAATTTCAACACAGGAGTGGGAATAATCTCTGCATTTCCATCATCCATTTACGTATCATCGCTCATCATATCATATTCTTCCGGCTCAGAATCCATCGCATCAATCTTTGTGCCAACAATCAATGCAACTGGGTACGTTGTCTAAGTAGGTAGGGTTTCCTTGGAATTATTTGGCTTGAAATATATCTCTCAGTGTACCTGTTACACATTAATTTAGTCACCCATATCATATGTTCAAGCTCCCAAAAGAACCTTTCTTCTTGAGAAAAGTGACTGGTTTCCTCTTCTATAGAACCTTGTTAATAAAGGATGTCATAGGCCAAGCATAATATATAGTGCGGCGATGCCTGATCGCTACAGTCTATCCTGAAATTAGTTTGTGGTGTTTCCACAGGTTGTCTTATAGCCAGGGTGAGACGATGTTGAAAGACTGAGAAAATGTCGAAGTTCATGAAGATTCTAGAAGGGAATCTTCTAGAATATGATGTGGCATCCGTATGGTTGGGATCCTACTCACTTCTTTGATTTGGTGGGATCATACTAATCTCTTTAACCATCTCTCTTTCTCCTATATAATTATGGATTTCTCATGGAAAAGGTTAACCAAGGAATTAATGAAAGAATAGGATAAGAATTGTGTGACGGATTCTATTTCAATTGATTCTTTAGGTCTTCATTTGTCCATCAAGTTATTGTGGATCCTCTTCATGAAAGTTTGGAGAAAGTGTGTGTGTTGTAGAAAAGGGATACTGAAAGGGAACCTTGCAATATCAAGGTTGTTTGGTTGTATCTTCCACTTTTACTTAATATAATACAGTGGCATGTTTCTTTCCCATAAAATCATTCTCATTTTATTGCATGACTCCTTCATCACAGGCATAAGTTTTTATTGAATATACTATTGTGGCTTTCACTTTGGTTGGTTTGTGTTTCATTGCAAGACTAATAGCACAAGAGCATCGAAGCAGAGCAGGGACAACAAAGACATAAGGAAGCGATATTCAAATGCATGTCATCCATCTCTTGTCTGATAGTAAATTCAATGATTAGAGATTAGTAAAAGCGCCATGTCCTGTCTCGTTTTGTTCTAGATCTAGGTGGATGTAGGGAGATCAGTTTATGTCCACATTCACCGATTTATCCAATAACAAAATTGGTGACTCCGCTGGGGATACAACCTATTCTTGGTTTTTTTTTGTCCATTTTCCTTTAGCCTACCTCCTTTCATTTTAATCTAGTCTCTAAGTCTGTGGGGGGTCCATCCAGACTCTCTGGATCTGAAAGTTCATTTAGACTCTTTGCCCTTTTTCCATTTTTTCTTTGTTTACAGAAATAGCTTCATTGTTTAGACCAGTGTGGAATCTTCGCATCCTTCCCAATAGCTATCCCGTGGAAACCTCAAATCATCGCAATGTACCTTACTGTTGGATTGCGATGTTTCCTGTAGAATTTATTGGATTAGGTATTTTTGTCTTCTAACACCCAATTTTTCTTTGATCACCTGGGAAGAACTTTTGGTACCAGTATCTGACTATTTTCTGACTTTAAAACTTGTCGTTGATTAGTTTTCAGGGATTGAAATCCCTTCTCCATCATTTTACAAGTTTTAATTCTTGATTTTTGTCAACAAGGACATAATCTATGGATTTAAATATGAGTGTTTGATTGATAAAAGTCTTTGATTCGATTTAAAGTTTTGGATTGTTTTACATTTTCTGGATTGCTTGTTGATTGGAAAATTATTTTCCTTTGCATTTAGTGAAACACTTTCTTGTCATGGTCATTTTTATCTTCATTGGAAGTTTGATTTGGGTATTTGTTGAGTGTATCTATTTTCTTTGATTACTTTTCCTTTCTTCATTATATCCCTTACTTGGTTTTGGAAAGGAAGAATTAGAGTCATCTATTCTTTTTACTAATCACTCACAAGAAAAAAATTTGCATTCAATTTTTTTTTTACAAGAGAACAAATTAGGAAATTTCATTGCTTATGATTGTTTGCAATTGTATTCATTCAAGAAAAGGAAATTACTTTTCGTAGATTTCTTGTTTCTGAAAAAATACTTTCTCCTATTGTAATTAGAGTTCATTGAAATGAAACATTGCATCATTCATCTCTTTTTGCACATTCTTGGGTCAAGGTCTCATACAACATCGGTTTCATCTCCATCTACCTCTTGAGTAAGCAACAACCTCTAAAATACTACGTAATTTTAAAATTTATTAGTAACTTTTATTTTCTAGAAATTATTTCCACCAACATTAGCTAGGCTAGCGCTTTGGAATAGGTTGTGAGGCACACTCTCCAAAGCATAAAACACACTGTAGCATCTTGTGACAGAAAGTGTTCAAATCTAGTTGCAAAATTTTGTCCTAGGACACCCTTCTCACACAAGGGTCAAACCTAAGGTCGCATTAAGACTGATAGAGTTACTCACCCTGCTTTGTTGGTCTTGGTGTAGAGATTGCGCGTATTATGGGGGTCACTTGAAGGTATACCTACAATGATGAGTGGAATCCTTTCGAGTTGATTTCAGGTTAGATACCCTTCCCTTGCACGTGGATAGAACTATCGATTGTTTTCCCAGGAATTATTGTTGTTCTTTGTAGCCTTAGTAGCCTATCTCTTTAGGGTCTTACACGAGGTGACTATGGAGGGGTAAGTCTTCATGGTACCCAGAATCGATGTTTGCTAGACTCACTCAGGATCTTTGGAGGGTATACCCACAATTATGTGTTGGAGCTTGCACCAGGGTGTAAGTCCGTTAAGTAGGTATTTAACGTAACTTTTCCACCCTCTCTATCATATCCCCTTCTTGTCTTGAATTCACGAAGTTGGATTTCATCACCAACTAGTAACTTCAAAATAAGAAGGTTTGTTTTCTTGGTTTTATTTCTAGATTTTATTAGCGTGTGTTGTTTATTTCCGTAGTTGGCCATAGATATTTTCTATAAAATATTTGGTTTGACCAACATTAACCCTCCACATCATTCACGTAGGATGCAAGGGATACCGCCAGAAGATCCGTAAGGTTACCTCCCTTTGCCTCCTAATTAACCAGAGGGATCTCCTGAGAAAAGAGAGGTCCAGGACAACGTAACATCACAAGTAGAAAGTTCCAATAATTTAGAATATTTATGAATTATTTATGATTCTCTAGAGGTTTTTCGACTTCCTCCAACTCCATTACCATATTATGGATATGCGAGACATATTCTCTGGATGAATTCATCAGGAGAACTTATTGTTGAAACTTTTGGAATACCAACTAGACCTCATACAGGCCCTGGAGTAGAGAACCCTCTTTCTAGTGACATATTTGGAAACCTGCCTTGCACTGTCAGAGACCTTTACGACAACTTGGGGGTAGGTCCTATTTCACCTGTCTTATCACAACTGCCTGAAATGTCTTTTACCTACATGATACCTTTACACCATTTTTCTAGTACATCTACCAATATCACCATTGTTCCAGACGCACAGTCAGTTGGTCTTAGCTAGACTTTCTCTCTCCAGATGGCCCTTTCTACTATGGTCCCACACGCTATGAATTTTCCCACCGTGAATGTGGTGGTTAACCAAGCTCCCATTGGCACACCACTCTCATCTAGACCTATCCTATAACTTCCTCATGGGTATCACGCTTTGAATCCTTCCATCGTCATTCCTACCCAGGTTCCATTCGGATTTTCTGGACTTTTTGTTCCACCTGGGTACAATTTTGTTGTCGGTTCTATTCCTACACCCTCCCAGGTCCTCTCTGGAGGGTCTTATCCACCTTTTCTGGGGGGATCTGGCCCTAGTGGCTCCAATCCAATTGGAAGCACCCATCATCTGTTCACTTCTCGTTACCAGATTCCCATTGGAGGGAAATCTCACACTGGGGGGAAACCTCAATTTGGGGGTCAACCTCAGACTGGACCACCATCACATGTTGGGGGGGGACCTCCACTTCGAGGACAACCTCAATTTGGACTCTATAACCCACTGTATGAACAAAACACACCGGGATCACTGGCTCAACTTTGGAACCTTCTTGCCCAAGGAAATCCACAATCATCTGGGGGGCAACAGCCTCAAGTCAACTCTTTCGTACCCCCTCACTCAGGCCAACCATATCTAGTTTATTTGAACCCCACTTGGGGTTCGCACGTTCACTCTAATGTCCCTTTTCAAGGGAACATTTCCAACCAACCCAACCCTATGGGCTATATGCCTCCAAATCCTCCACGACAAAATCTTTCAGGAGTCTCCACTTACATGCATACTACTTACGGTCCTATTGGTATATCGATAGGAATTCCTCCCCAAAGTCACCAGTATCCTCACATGAATAGACAGTTACCTTTTCTAGCCACTTTGGATTTACCCGACTTCTCTAGAATCTTGAATGATCCTATCTTACATTGTCCCCATTGGCCCATTATACCAGTCAAATTACCGTCCGACATTCCCAAGTTTGACGGTCGACCGGGAGAAGACCCAAACAATCATGATATGACCTTTCACCTTTGGTGTTTCTCCAACTCTTTCATGGATGACTGCATTTGGTTACGACTCTTCCAATGATATCTCATGGGTTTGGCAACAAAGTGGTACATAGAATTACCATGAGGCTTATTTAATGAATTCAACACCCTCGCCATGGATTTTTTCACACATTACCAACTTCCAATCTGCTATGAGACAAGAACTGATATTTTGAGTCCCTTTAAGAAATATTCTACCACTCACATTTCTGATCACATTCATGAGTGGAGATGGAGGAGACTCTTGATCAAAATCTACCTCCTTTATCAGTTATTGGCTGAATGGTTCACCAAATAATTCATCAGTAAAATTTCCCTGATATTTCTATGGGTGGATTTGTCACTAAAGAGTTGGCGATTAGCTATGCTCAGTACCTAGATCTCAATTATTCATAAATGCACACTCTTTATGAATTGATTCCTGACACTCCTCTCCCTTCTACCACCGCTACCTCAACAACCCCAACAACTTCTCATGTTGTTGAGGGTGTGATTGGCACATTCCATGTGAACACTAAATCCATGTTGACCACTCACACCAATCCCAAATCTACTGATTCTAATGTTCTAAGAGATCCGACTCCTACTCCTTCCACCGAAAAAAATTTCGAGGTTAATTCAGTTCAATCTACCCCTACTGGAAAAAAGAAATCTAAAAAAGGAAAGGGTAAGAACAAGGAGGATAAAAATAATAACCCGTAATCTGAAAAACCCAAAACGCAACTTGTTGATGATAGGGATAAGTGTAAACCTCGATATCCTTTCCTTATCTTTGGTGACAATCACTACACGAAAGATTGTCCAATACATGTCGAGGTCACTAAGTTCCTTCAAGGGACCAGGAAGCCTCCCACACCTATCATTTTGTCAAAACCTTTCCCTTCTCAAAAATAGGCTCAATTGGTCATTCATGACCAACCCTCTCCTTCCACCACTTTGTATGTCCTTATGTGTACTAGTGACTCTAAAAAGAATGACGTTGCAATCACCACTCGTGCCAAAGATTATTCTCCTTCAAAGGAGAAAGTTGACGATTTACCACCTTCGTTGGTTCAACCACCTCTCCCAACTTCACCTCCCAATGGTACTCTTCATCTTGAATGACCGAGTCTCGATACAGTTCTCCTCCCTCCTCCCAAGGGTGTTGTTCAAAAGTCCTTTAATCTTCATGCACGTGTTTCTCAAAACTACAGTATTGTAGAAGATCTTGTGCAAGCACCCTCTACAATGTCATCTCTCGAAGTCCTTCAAAGTTGTTCGACTCAACAGAAGGCACTGTTAAAGGCCATAGGTGGAATTGATTCCATAGATACTAATTTGATAATATTTAAACTGGAAGACCATATTCCAAGGCTACCTCCTGAGTTAGCGTTTCAGATTCAAGTTGTTTTCGAGAACAAGAATATGTGTAGAATCATTATTGACAAGGATGTGTCAACGTGTGTTATGACAGTTACTTGTTGGAAATCCATTGGATATCCTTCCCTCACTGAATCACACAATACACTTAAGGCTTTCAATGGTTATGGTTTTAAACCCTATGGTGTTCTTCCCTCGTTGTCTATTACGTTGGAAGGAAAATTGGTCAATGTCGAGGTCAAGGTCTTTGATGTGCCTTTGGATTATAACCTCTTACTTGGTCGTAGCTGGATTGATTCCATGCATGCATTTGTGTCTACCCTTTTTCGTGTGTTACGTTTCCCACATCAAGAAAAATTCGTTACTGTTGATCAACTGGCCTTTCTCAATTCTGATTCTTGTACTAGAAATGTACCCTTTATCTCAAAGACACCTCCTGGGTACGAGAATGTTGGTGTGGGTATCTTGAAAGATTCAACTTTGATGGGAACCTTCCCAATACCACCACCCGATGTTCCACCTCCTTTTGTTGCCTCAATCAACATGATTTCCACCTCTATCCATGAAACCCCCACATCTCATGACCCGTGTATAGTACCTGATCCTGGTGATTATCTTTTCCATGGCAAAAAAAAAATCCCTTAAGCCCAGTTGAATCCTCTTATCAAGCCATTCAATCGACAACCCCTTCTACGCCCTCTCTCTGTGATTCATCTCCTAATCCGTTTCATGTGATTTTTCCTACCAACGATATGATCATGTCAGTCATGTCCATGGAAGATACCCCATGTGACGATGGACATCAACATTCCATTCTCTTCCTAGAACAACACACCATAGAGAGTTACCAACGGAATTCAACTCCATCGACCATTGTTTTCATTTCCTCTGTTCTCGAGTCATCCTGTGATGTGCTATATGAAGGGAACTTGAGTAATATCTCAACCATCGTTCTTATTGACATATCCATTAAACCTAGAGTCATCGAAAATGTTCACATCAGAGCCTCATGTTTTGTTGATGAGGTCATCACCTATAAATCCATTTTTCAAGAATTCCATGACATTTTGGCTTGGCGTTACAAAGAGATGTTGGGTATTGACCCTGATGTCATTGTGCATGAAATTAATAACTACTAGGACACTAAGCATGTCCAATAGAGACTTCACCCAGTTCATCCTCATAAATCCGATGCTATCAAGCTCGAAGTTGAAAAACTTCTTAAGGCTAGATTTATATATCCTATGGCTTTAATCGATTGGGTATCTGATTTAGATCTAGTCAATAAGAAGAAAGGCATGATCTATGTATGTGTAGATTATAGGGATATCAATAAATATTTTCCTAAGGACAATTGTCCAACCCCCTTCATTGACCAAATCGTCGACGATTGCGTCGAGAGTGAAATATTCTCCTTAATGGATGGTTTCTCTCCCTGCAATCAGATTAATATTTTTCCTACGGATCAACACTAGACTACTTTCATTTGTCCTTGGGGTACTTTTCCCTACCGAAAAATTACTTTCAGTTTGAATAACGCTGGTGGGAATTTTCAACGTGCCATGTCTTATTCATTTCATGATATCAAGCACATTGTACAACCATATCTCGATGATCTACCTGCGCATTCCATGAGTCGCCAAGATCACTCGACCCATCTCCGAGCCATTTTTCTTCGTTGTCGTTACTATCGTATACATTTAAACCCACACAAATGTGTTTTTTGTGTGGAGTTCGGATGAATTATGGGTTTTATTATGTCACTTCATGGAATTAAGGTAGACCCTTTGAAGGTTGAGGATATCCTTAATCTACCTCCTCCTTCCACACTACGCCAGTTTCAAAGTTTGCAAGGGAAGGAAAACTTTTTGCGTCAATTCATTCCAAAATACACCAAGTTAACACAGGTTTTTACTCGACTGTTGAAGAAAGGTTATGCGTTTGTATGGGATGATATCGCCAATAAACCCTTTGAAGCTTTAAAACTTTCCTTAACCCATACACCACTGCTTTTCCCACCCGATTATAGTTGAGACTATTTCCTCTACGTCGTCGCTTCAAACTCTACCATTGCCATGGTTTTATTCCAAGAAGATGACTCGCACGACGAACATGTAATTTCCTATTTGAGTCGGAGTCTCACGACCACCGAAGCCAAATACCTACCTGTGGAGAAGCTGGCCTTAGCAGTTCTTCAAGTTGTCCAATGTTTTTGTCATTATATCCTATTACGTAGGACCACTGTTATTTCCGATTGAAACCCTATGCAGCATATCCTTACGTGCTAATTTCTAGGGGGAAAGTACTCCAAATGGATAGTAATTCTCCAGGAGTTCAACTTAGAGTTTGAACGGACTAAGTCTAAGAAATATTTGGTATTTTCTGAATTGATATGTGACCTTCCCACAACTGAGACAACAAATGTGGCAGAGGATTCTTTACATGATGAATCCCTTTTTTTGATTAGTTATGATGATGTTTGTTATGGAGATATTATCATTTATCTCCAGACTCAAAAATTTTGTCCCGACCTTTCTACTATGGACCGTCGTCATATACAATATCAATCCCATCAATACATAATTCTCGGTGACACTCTTTATCACCATGGTGTTGACTCAATTTTTCGATGATGTCTTACCTACGATGAGGCTGAGAAAGATTTGGATGACTGTCACTCCAGAGCATGTGGCAGTCATATGTCTGGGTATGTCACTGCCCAAAAGATCTTACAAGAAAGATACTTTTGGAATTATTTGTTTAAATACTGTATCACTATTGTCCATAAATGCCATGCTTGTCAAACATATAATAAGAAGATAAGATCTCATCCTGTTCCTTTACACCCTGTAGTTTTCGTTGGTCCATTCACTAAATGGGGAATTGACTTCATGACATGTAACCCTCACTCGACCAGGGGGCATGGATACATCATTGTAGCTGTGAATTACTTCACTAAATGGGCCGAGGTGATGCCTACATTCGATAACACCAAGAAAAATGCAACACTGTTCATATTCAATCATATCATTACTTGGTTCAGTGTTCCCGAAGCTATCATTACTGATCATGGTAGTCATTTTCAAAATTTCATGATATCTGAGATTACTGAAAAGTTGGTTCTTCAGCATGAAAACCCAACCCCCTATTACCCACAGGCTAATGGCCAAGTTGAAGCAATAAACAAAGTTCTCATTACTATGCTTCGACAGATGATAGGAATTCATAAGACAAGTTGGCACACAATGTTGTTTTCAACATTGTATCAGAAATAGTTCTAATTAGTTTATGGTATCGAAGTTGTTCTACCTATTGAATGTGAGATACCATCTTTGAAACCAGTTGTTGAACTTCTTCCAAACACCTCTGCCAAAGAGGAACATCTTTTGTACCTGATGCAATTAGATGAAACTCGTCGTGATGTCTCCCTGGTTATTGAAGCTCAGAAAAAACATGTCAAATCTCAATACGACAAGCATGTCAAGCCACATGTTTTCTATGAAGGCGATCTAGTTCTCCTCTACAAACAATATCGTGATTTACTAGGGGTCGGAAAATTCGAGGCCATGTGGCGAGGCCCTTATATTTTCAAACGAGTGTTGGGGAAGGGAGCTTATGAGTTAGTGGATTACGATGAAATTCCTTTGAGTGAACCCATAAATGGGCTTTACTTGAAGAGGTACTATGCTTAGGTCATATTTGCATGAATGCTTTTATTTTAACAGTATCATACTCTTATGTGTTACTTTTGTATGCTTTTTCATTGTTTGGTTTCGACCCCCAAAAACTTACCTTCCGTTGTGCTTGGTTTCCATATGTTAGTGTCTTCGCTACCCTACATTGGCTTCGTTGATGGCACTAGTCATAGTACTCAAAACCTAGCATCTACTGCTTGGGAAATCTATGTACCTACAAATGAATTAATCAGTCTACACGGTGTTTT
Source organism: Picea engelmannii (assembly GCA_009831015.1). Lineage (NCBI taxonomy): Eukaryota > Viridiplantae > Streptophyta > Pinopsida > Pinales > Pinaceae > Picea > Picea engelmannii. The sequence goes on from ML776571.1 coordinate 1,151,692, forward strand.
CCTCGGTCGTGCAACTAACAATATCGTGGAATACAATGCAATCATCGAATTGTTGAATGATGCTATTTCACTTGGAATCCATCATCTTGTTGTATGACTTGATTCACAGTTAGTAGTACTACAATTGAGTAATGTTTATTCTATCTGAAGTTCCACTTTATTAAGGGTATATTTATGAATTTTCGTCTTGGAACGTTATTTTGATTACATTGAATATCAACACATTCCTAGATGTCTAAATACATTAATAGACACATTAGCTAATTATGTGTTAGACATACAATTGAGACATTTATAAATCCAATCACATTTTTTATATAAAGAAAGTAAGTCAGTAGAAGCCTCGTGTATATATAACGATACATTTTTTTACAAAAATGTGTTTTTGTCCAAAGACCAAAATATCAAAATGTGAAGCAGATGGCTTTATATACAAAATAACATCAAGGATGTTGCTCACGATAACACACGACTATCCATGCTACTCTATGGAGCAGTCGACTAAGAGAACCGGATACACCCATAGTATGATGCCGGTAATGTCTCGGGATCTCATTGATAGAGATATCTGGGACATCCGCTGTCAACCCCTCTAGGTTCTACTCGATAGCCTCATAATCAATGGAAACCAATACTGCTACCTCGACTCTCTCCCCTCGTCTCTGGATGGGGGAATGTCACTAGAGGCCGATGAGGTCCTACGTCTGCATTGTCAAAGAGTTTTTGATTAGCCATTGGATTAAAAACATAAAAAACATTATAAAAACAAAATGTACTTCTTACCTAAGTTCCCCCACTGAGAAACTTCAGGCAGAACCAAGTATGGATCACCTCTAAAGTCCAAACTGGCATACACATAATCATCTACCATCAATAGTTAAGGCCTCAACCAATCAGTGAACACATCATTATATTTGACGATGGGGTCATTCACATGCCGAGCCATGAGGTCACACCACCTCTTCATTCTTGTATCTTGTGGGGCTAGCATGTCCCACTCTACTTATAAGCGCAAGTGAGGAACCCTCTCTAGGATGAAGGACACTAAAATGGACCCATACCCGAACTATTTCAGGTCACCTTTCCTACACTTTTTCAATTGTTTCTTCATGCTCTGAGGAACCCCGTCACACCAGTTAAATACCAGAGGCTCCATGCACTCCACTGCATACTGAAAGTAACTATGGATATCCATATGAGGAGATGCACTCCCTGCCATTCGTGAGATAGTGACAAGGATAGTACGAAGAGGTAAATCCTGGACATCCCTAATGGAAACCTTGTCACTACGTCTCTCAGCCTCTATATCACAATACCGATGAATATAGTCACTCATCGGTAGACCACCACCTCTTCTTCCTATCAATGTCACACGGGATCCATGGCATGATAATCCCATCAAAAAATAGATATTCTTGATATCTATAGAGAGTATGTGGGCTCCCACATGGAATACCTATTGATCCACATCCCACATGTGGACTAAATACTCAAGAAACCTCAATTGGGCCCTCATGCCCTAGATATTGAAGAACTTTAGAAACCCACACCGTCAGAGGGCGTTAATCATGCTTGTTCATTCCCGATGAATTAATCATCATCCTCATGTTCTCTCTCTCTCTCCACTCCAACATTCTGATAGTAAAAAACCTGCAATGGAGCCACAAGCAGAAGTCAACATCTTTATTTTTCTTGATTGGAAATTTTTATTGGCCAAACATACATAAGGAATTTTTGAGTTGCGCACAACGCAGGTGAGGGTTTATACACAGTGCGGAATCATCGTAGGTTAGCCATAATGCCTCCTATAGAAACCTATGGTTTCCATAGGGCATGATATAAGCCACCTGCGACGATCCCCACACGCACCTACCCTCATGAAATCCTACTCAAAAACTACTTTTAACCAATAAACACATAAATTAATCCATGGAAAATGAAGAGGACAAGAAGATTACCCTTTTAGTGGAAGTTGTTCATCAAATGGTTGCTCGTGCATCCCACAATCTACAGTGGAAGTTTGAGGTAAAATAGGGTTTTTTGGACAAGTTTTGGGTAAAATGACAATGGAATGGTAAAAAGGAGTGTTTACCTACATTTACTAACTTTTTGCTTTTTCCATTGATATTTTATATTATTTTATCCATTTTTCCTAAAACCTTAAGTTCTAATGATATTGTAAGTGTTTTGATTTTTCATAGGTGAAGAATCTACGAGCCTAAACAATGGAACACAGATACATTTCTTCGTTTGTTTCTACGTTTGTTGCGTGTACAAATAATTTTTAGGTTTTTCAGGAAAAACCTCGAGCTTTATCTTTGTTCATTCTCATTCTCGCAAATCAATGAGAATGCAACTGAGTATACTTTTGTTGTATTTTCGTACTCGTCATGGTAAAACGAAAAATGAAACTTATGGAGTATCCTTTAAGATCTTTTCACGCTCTGTAAAAACAAAAATATTGTTGAGCGACCTTGATCTTTTGACTCTCGTAAAAGTATTTGAATAAAACGTTTTATGGGCAGTAGGTTATCACATTTTTGGTCTCATCAAACTAATTTATGAAAAATGAACTGAAAGTGTTCTCTTTAAGTGTTTTCCAGACTCTCTAAATATGAAAACCCTCTGAGTTTTATCTCGTTGGATTTGTTAAACAAACATCAAAATACCTATATGGAACCAAACCACTACTTCTTAGGGTTTAATAAATATACTCAGAGTGACTCATCTGAAGGATGACCTTACATCAACAAGCATATGTTATCCTCCTCAAGTTTGCGTAAAAATAAAGAGGTAATCACCAGAAATGGTGGGGAAAATTTTGGGAAAGAAATGTGTCTCTATATTTATGTTAGTGGCCGTAATAGTCGCTCTTGAACATGACACCCCCTTCATCATTGAATCTGGGTTGGGAAATTCATTTGTCTCTCATTTTATCTTCTGCAAGTTCATATCTTGGGTCGTCTCTAAGTCAATGCTTCCAAGACCATTGTCATGTCGTTCATATGTTCAAGAGAATTACAACCCTACACAATCCTTCTATTGAGTCGGCCATTTGCAGTTATCAATTCCTAACATGTCAACCTTCGCTGTGTCAGTTTCAAATCATTTTCATACTTTCATCTACCTCAAATTTGTTACTTATTTCGTGTCACCGATGGGGGATACATCAAGGCCCTCCCGTGATGAGTCTATTCTCGTCAACTTCAAATAATTATCCAAGAACAAGACTTATAAATCAATTAGTACCTTAGAACTTGCATGCCTCAATGGCAAGTTTCTTCACTTTCGACAGTGGGTTCACATCATTGACCCCTGATTGAGAGATTATATCAAGTGCTTGACTTCCGCTCATTTATTCGCATTCATTAGATTGTACTAAGGTACCTTGGGAGTCATTGACATCAATGGTGATTTCCCTCCCACTTGTTAACGGTTTTCGTCAATGACTAGTAATCAAGTGGTTTCTACCATGTTCGACTTCAACACTTGTAATCGCATGGCTAGATTCATACTTATAGATGACGTGATTGAATACCCTGGGTCTCATTGTTTTGGTCTAGTTTGCGATGGAGTATGTATGATTTGTATTGACACATAGATCCACTTTGTATGTTTCATGTCTATGTTTGAATATGATTTTTATACGAGCATAGATCCACAATGTATTCCTGGTGGCTATGTAGAATCTTGGTGACATGGATCCACAGTGTATTCCTGGTGGCTATGTAGAATATTGGTGACATGGATCCACAGTGTATGATTGGTGTCCATGACTGACATTTATGATTTAAATCACTTTAGTCTGAGCATGGGAATGCCTACCTTAGAAATGGTATAATATTGCATAGATTCTTAGTTGTTTGTAGGTTCCCTATTGGTTCGCTCCTTGTTTCCAAAACACATAGACATTCTTCAAAGTATTTTGGATTTCACGAGTTTGACCTTCATAATTTGGGGGGAATTCTGTTACACATTATTTTAGTCACCCATAGCATGTGTTCAAGCTCCTAAAAGAACATTTCTTCTAGAGAAAAGTGACTAGTTTCCTCTTATATAGAACCTTGTTAAGAAAGGACGTCGCAGACCAAGCATAAGATAGAGTGTGGCAATGCCTAATTTCCACAGTTTGTCCTGAAACTAGTTTGTGGAGTTTCTGTAGGCTGTCTTATAGCAAGGGTGCGGCGATGTTGAAATACTGAGAAAAGGTCGAAGTTCACGAAGGTTCTAGAAGGGAATCTTCTAGAATATGAGGTGGCATATGTATGGTTGGGATCCTACTTGCTTCTATAATTTGGTGGGATCATCCTAATCTCTTTAACCATATCTCTTTCTCCTATATAATGATGGATTTCTCATGGAAAAGGTTAAGTAATGAATTAATGAAAGAATAGGTTGAGAATTGTCTAAGGGATTCTATTTAAATTGATGTTTGAGGTCTTCATTTGTCCATAAAGTTATTGTGGATCCTCTTCATGCAATTTTGGAGCAAGTGTGTGTGTTGGAGCAAAGGGATACTGAAAGGGAACCTTGCAAAATCAATGTTGTTTGGTTGTATCTTCCACTTTTACTTAATATAATACAATGGGATGTTTCTTTCCCATAAAATCATTCTGATTTTTTTGCATGACTCCTTCATCACATGCATAGGTTTTCATTGAATATACTATTGTGGCTTTCACTTTGGTTGGTTTCTGTTTCATTGCAGGACCGATAGCACAAGAGCATCGGAGTGGAGTAGGGATGACAAAGACATAAGGAAGCAATATTCAAAGGTATGTCATCCATATCTTGTCTGATAGTAAATTCAATGATTAGATATTAGGAAAAGTGCCATGTCCTGTCTCGTTTTGTTCTAGATCTAGGTGGATCTAGGGAGATCAATTTATGTCCATATTCACCAATTTATCTATCAACAATACCAAGGGACCATCTCTTTTTTTTCACCTGGGTGGAGGGATATGAGTAGTAAAAATATGCTCAAGATTACACAAATCTAGGGTTTGACAGTCTTGGGCACAACATAGGACAACATGGCTACCAAAGGGGGTAGTAATGGAACCCACTCATACAAGTAGGTAGTGGTGGACAGGGGGAAATCCCTGCAAGGAATAGGTTTCAAGGAACCAGTGAAAAGCACATCAAGATCAAGACTAGAAAAGAATTAGGAAAGAAACCAGGACAAAAGGGATCGCATGGGGGAAGAAGCCAGATAAAACCATAATGATGTGCAAGAACCAGTGAACCCCAATGGGGTAGAAGGGCATAACACATGTAAACCTAAAATGACACTGATACCCAAGGTGATAATGGAATATCCACAAACACAACTCTTTTGGGGCCATATGAAGACACATGCACTAATTTTCAAGTTCATGGGTTTATGGCCCAAAGAAAGAACGTTGCGCAACTGGATAAAATATCAATGGAATCCAAGTGAGGAAGTGGAACTCCACTTAGGGTCGAAAGGCTTCTTCACAACAGTATTCATGAACTTGGAGGACAAGGATAAATTATTTGATGGGGGTCCATACTTCCATGCCTCAACAGGACTGTACATGTGACCATGGAAGGAAAATTTCTCCCCAGAGAAAGAAATGTTAAAAAATGTACCCATCTCGCTAAGGCTCTAGTCCTTGTCACTAGATTATTGGCTACCATCCACCTTCAAAGCAATCGGGAACAAACTTGGAAAATATGTGAAGACATCGGAATCAACCCTAAAAGGGAGATAGACATCCTATGCAAGGATCTGCATATAGATGGATGTTTTGGGGGCACTCCCAGAAGCCATAAGCCTGGAATCTAGGGATGAGGAATGGATACAAAGCATCGACTATGAGAAGATCCCATTCAGATGCATAATATGCCATGAACATGGACACCTAATCAGATAATGTCCTTTCAATAAAAAATAAGAAGAAGAAAACACCAAAATACAATAGGATGGGGATGGGTTTATAAAGCCGAACCACAAAAACAAAGCAAACAAGAAACTAAGTAAAGTCCCAACATGAAGAAATATGGAACCCGGGACTAGAACAAAAGGGTGGGACAAGACCAACAAAGGGGAAGGAGGAGGAAAGGAAAATGGAAAATCCAAAGAAGCTAGGGAACAAGAAAGAAATGAGAACACAGATAGTCCAAGCAATAAGATGGAACAGGAGGGTAGCACAACTTCTATGGACGGAGAAACTAGAGATGCCAACACCCCCATGCAGGAGGAAGATGAAGACATGGAAATGACACCAAGTGAGGTAGGTACAGAACATCTTGATCTTATAGATATTGTGGAAAGGGAATGAATAGATCTCCTGAACATACTAGAGAAATGGAAAAGGTAGGGCATAGACAATGTACCAGCAGAGAAACTAGATTGTATCCAATACATGTTCCTCCTAAAGGAGGAAGAAAAATATAGAGGACTCAAGCACATGCATGGGGAGATAGGACATGTAGGAATCAAAGTAGGTGAGGGGAAAACACATCTCTCACCCAAGCAGACAAGAAGGAATAAAGGCAAGAAATCAAACAATGTATCCCTACAGGAGCTAGGAGCCCTGCTGATAAACTCAGGTAAGATAAAAAATATATTTCCCAACTCCCCCCCACATGTTTAAATGAATATTATAACATGGAAAAAAATAGGCCTAAACATCCCACGAAAGAAAAGAATCCTTAAAAACAGACTGAGGAAAGAACAACTGGACCTATGTTTCATCCAAGAGACAAAATGCACTGTAGACAAAATGGAAACAATAAAAAAAAACAATGGAGAAAGTAAAAGATGTTGGTTGTTGAAGGAAAACATATGGTAGGCGATATTATCACCTTGTGGAACCCAGAGGTGATGAAACTACTAGAAGTCAAAGCCACCAGAAACACACTTTCAGTTAACATGAAAATCATAGGTAACACAGAGGTGATTCTATGCACTAATGTGTATGGACCCCAGATGGTGGAGGAGAAGAGAAGAATGATCCTAGACCTAGAAAACTTAAAATCCCATTCCAAAAACCTCCACTGGATCTTGGCAGGGGACTTCAACATCATCATGATACTTGCAAAGAAAAAATGACGGACCAGGAGATTGGATAGAGATGCATAAGACTTTTCATCTTTGATTGACACAGTGGAGATGGTGGAGATCAGAACCAATAATGGCTAGTTCACCTGGAAAAACAAACGGATAAATAAAAATTAGGTAGCAACAAGGCTAGACAGATTCCTAGCGTCAGAGTCCATCATTCTTCAGGGATTAACGTTATACTTTATCATCCTTCCCTGGGGGGGTTCTGACCATTGGCCAGTTCAATTGGAAGAAAACTTCCAAACCACACCAGAGAATAGACCTTTTAGATTTGAGAAATTTTCTATTGAACATCCAACCTTCAAGGAGAAAATAAACCAATGGTGGCAGGAGGAACAACCAGAGAAAGGGATAAGGATGTTGAAACTATATAAGAAACTCAAATACATCAAACATAAACTCAAGGAGTGGAACAAGGGAATCTTTGGAAACATAAACCGAGAAAAAATATATATTGAAGACAGAATGAGGAAACTCCAGGAAATATGCATAAACGAGGGCTATATAGAGGATCTAACAATGGAAGAGATACAAATGACCAAGGAATGGGAAGCAATATGCTAGCAGGAAGCGAATCTATGGTGCCAAAAGTCCAGAATTAGGTGGATAAAGGAAGGAGAGCAGAATACCAAGTTTTTTCATAGAAAAACCATTTCTAGGAAAACCCACAACAAAATCTTGAAAATTCAGGATCAGGATGGGATCGAGAGAGAATCCCACAAGGATATTGAAAATATATTGGTAAATCACTTCCATGGGATAGCCCAGGAACCCAACCAAGACCGAATGGAGGCCATACAATGGATAACTCAACACATCCCCAGGCTAGTTACCAAGGAACACAATATCAATCTAAACAAACCCATCACTAAGGAGGAAATTTACCAAGTGGTCAAACATGACATTTATGGGGTGGTGGAAGACTCCAGACGTTCAGACTCCATTATGAAAACACTAAATGCCACAATGATTACTCTAATCCCAAAAGAAAATGAAGCAAGGACCCCAAAACGCTACAGACCCACAACTTTATGTAATGTGGTTTACAATATAATCTCCAAAGTCATAGCCAATAGATTGAAACCTCTCCTACCCACACTGATTTCATAGGAACATGCGGGTTTTGTAGAAGGGAGACAAATTTTGGACAACATCATCCATGCCCATGAGTTGATACACACACTGAAAATACAAAGGAGAGGGGGGATGATAATCCAAATTGACCTAGCAAAGGATTATGAAAAAATTAGCTGGCACTATATGGAAAAAAATTTGGAAGCCTTTGGCTTCGCACAACACTAGATCAATTGGATTGTCAGCCTCATCTCAATGACAAGTTACTTGCTCTTAATAAATGGAGCCCCAGCCAAACCCTTCTGGCCTTCAAGAGGCATTAGACAAGGAGACCTTCTATCACCCTTCCTGTTCATTCTTATGATGGAAGGACTCAGTAGAAGCATAAAAATCAGAATCACAACAAGAGAAATAACAAGCATCAAACCTTTCGAGAACTTCCCTACCTCCATGCACCAATAGTTCGTTGATGACACCTTACTCCATGGAACACCCATGGTCAAGGAAGCAAAAGCCTATAAAATAATCTTAGAATATTTTGGGGAAGCCTCAAGAGTGGAGATCAATCACTCCAAATACATGATCTATTTCTTCAATACCAACCCTATAATTCAAAGAAACTTCGCAAACATTTTGGGGTTTGAATGCAAAACGCTCCCAACGAAATACTTGGGAATCCCCTTGATAGACAGAGCATGAAAAATGGCAACATGGGAAGGATTAATCAACAAACTATATGAGAGGGTGAAAAACTAGACTTACAGATCCCTCAACCTAGCGGGGAGACTTATCTTGACCAAAGTGGTTATGCAAGCAAATTCGACCTATATGATGTCAGTGTTTCCCGCTCCCAAAGGAATACTACAAAAAATAAGAGCCATCCAAAGGGAATTCCTATAGCGAGGAGCGAAAAATAGGAAAAAATGGGCCTTGGTGGCCTGGGAGAAGGTTTGAAAACCAAAATGTAAGGAGGCCTCAAGTTACAAGACCCACGAGTAACCAACGAATCCTACGAGGATAAACTCTAGTGGATATGGGTCAAAGAAAAATCATTACCATGGGAAAACCTCTGGAAGGCCAAGTATGCCCTGGACATCAATGAGAAGGATCGAATTCATTTTACAAGAACAAGTGAGGGATCAACCATATGGAATCTAGCCTCGCACAACAAAACCTGGATCCATAAACACAACTCCTGGGAAGTGAGGAATGGTAAAACAACCAGATTCTAGGAGGATGTTTGGCAAGAGTAACCCAGAATGGAAAATACAAACAGGGAGGAACTCCAACAAGAAATGATCGTGCAAGGAAAATTAAAAATCTATCACTACTGGAAACAAGAAAATGATCGTGATAGATGGAGGATCTAGGACAATATCAATCCACAAAATAGAGATCGAATCGCAACAATAATGAAAGATGTGGAGGAGGAATTGAGGAAAATGAAAGATGTAGTCTCAGAAGAAGAGGACCAATTAAGACGGGGCAAGAAAAATGGTGGGAAAATCAACTTAAAAGAAGCTTGGAATTACATTGCGGACCAGGACCAAGAAGATCTAGCGTAACAGTGGGGAAACATTTGGGGCAGCCCCCAGTGGGCAAAAATCAAAATGTTGAAATGGCTAGTACTGTACAACTGAATTCTAACCTGGGAAAACCTAAGGAAAATGGGTTTCATAGGCCCATCATAATGCCACCTCTGTGAAGCTAAGGAAGAGACAATGAATCATCTCCTTGATGAATGTAATTACACAACAAAGATCTGGGATCGGGTGGCAGGCATTTTTCACTAGTCCAATAGGACCAAAGGTAACATTAGTGCAACCATCAACAATTGGAATGAGAATTACAAAAAAAATGAAATGGTGAACCTTTGTGGGAATCTCATGCCAGGGATGATCATATGGGAAATATGGAAAGAAAGGAATCGACACATATTCAGGAATTAAAGCCTTCCGGAAGGGAAACTCAAGGAAGCAATAATATCACAAATACGAGAAACGATGTAGAGCCACAACTACTAGACCAAAAAAGCGAAACTCATAGGCCAAAAATCCCGCATTTTGGAAGCTTTTCACCTAAAAGACAGGTGCATCAACACACAAGTAGGGTGGCCATCGCAACTCCAAATAGGAGAGCACAACTAGACACCCCCTCTGGAAGGCTTCCTCAAGTTGAAATTTGTCGAGGCGGAAAAAGGAAACCCACTAATGACAGGGATGGGAGGGGTAATCAGAGATAGTGGTGGTAACATAATCCAACTATTTGCTAGGAGTATGGGAAACTCAACCAACAACACAGTGGAATTTGGATCCCTGGAGCTTGATCTCGAAATTCTAAGTAGTGAAAGGATGAAAAATACTATCGTGGAAGGTGACTCCACCTTGGTTATCTATATGGTGAAGAGACTCCAAAATGGCACCAGAGTGGGAAAGGTTCAAATATACTGGCGCTTGCAACACTCCTTACAAAAAATCCAGGAGCATCTACAAACGATGAACATAGTGGAATTGCGCTGGGTACACAAGTCAGCAAATGTCCTGGCAGACATAATCGCCAATGAGGGGGTTATCAAGGAAGGACTAGAACTAGACACTACCTAGATAAACATCCTCAATGGAAAATTCATAATAGACTGCATCCAACTAGCGACAAAATATCGTTATGAAAGCTTAAGCAAGGAAGGTCACATCGAGGAGGGCAGCGCAAAGCCCAGCGGAAGGCACGAAGGAACTAGGAAGGATGTGACTGCCCAACACTCGACCACCAATTACAATGCAAGATCAGATTATAAAATAGGCAAGGGTATGACAACTAGGTCATGTCAACAATAAGAATTACTGGGAAAGATCGTGTGAAAATATGTACGAAAAACAACAAGCAATGAATGACGTAAGGAAAGAGGGATTGACATGGACCAGTATTAATACACCTCATGAAAGTACAAGTACGGGGAGAAGCACAATGGGCTATCAAGTGATTAGGGGCAAGGGCCCACACAAGGATAATGACCAAGTCATAATGATCATACATACCATGACGGGGAAAAATGATGGAAAGGTTCACAACTACGGGCAAGCCATGATTGGAAGGACGAGCCCATAACAGGGGAAGTTCAATAAGAGAAGAAACAACAGAAATAGATGCAAAAAGGAAGAGTGAAACTGCAAGGGCTACCACATAAACAAGGGTAGGAAAAGGAGGCACCCATGTGTAGACAGGAACAGGTTGAGAATCCAGTAAAGGAGCTTCCATAGGCCAGATGGGATGGTGTGAATGAAGAGAATGTACAGCAAAAGAAACCCCCTAGGGAAGGAAACTATGAATATTCCCCGGGGGGTTTCAAGGATGGAGCATGTGACAAAAGATGCGTAGGGAACCTTTCACACTCTGGTTGCACTGGAAGGAAAAGAGACCATTACCGGATGGGAAAAGGAAATCAAAGAAAAATGCAAGGGAAAAGCATGGGATTCTCTGACTCGGGAAGCAGACTAGGCAACTGACCTGGGATCCACACAACCCAGGGAAACACTCTACCAAAAAATGGTGGAGATGGCATGAAAAAAAAATATTATTATTGGCAAAGTGAGCTCGTAAATGGAAGACGTGAGACTGGAGGAGAATAAGGAACACAAGAAACTGTTGAACGAAATATTGAGTCACCTCAGGAGTCTGGAAATCGTTACCAAACTGCAAGTTGAGGTCGATAAGGACCAAAAATCCAAGATGGAGAAGTTAGCTTCTCAATTCCACCTCTATCTGTGCTACATCCATCACATGGAAATCATGTCAGCCGACAGAAATGGAGTTCCAACACATATCATAAAGATTCACATGATCTCCTAGAAGGAGGAGAACAAGGGCCATATGGATGAAGGAAAAAAACACATCATTGTCCTAGACTAGTGTCTAGTTAGTCTATCATCAAGTTAGTCTGTTCAGTTTAGTGTTAGTCTCATCTTTTGTTTTTTCATGTTTGTTGTGCTTATCTTTTCAAAACTGGATATGGTAGGTCTGGGCTGGTTTCCCACGGTGGTAGTCCAGTACCACCCCTTGTTTATTTCATAAAACGCAGCTTGGGAACCTTTGGTTTGGTTTCCTTTTTGGAAGACCAGGGAGTCCCCCTTTTTTGTATCATAACCCTCCTTTAGTAATACATGATATTACACTCACTTACAAAAAAAAAGAGCAGTAAGAATATGCCCTGGAATACTGGAACCTCTGGCCATCATGCCCGAAGGTGTTTACTATATCTGGACAGAACCGCTTCCATAAGTTAACAAGAATTTTCGTTTTCTCTAGACGATGTTTGAAATGAAAATTGGGGAGGGATAATATAACCCTCCACAAATATTGGTTTAATGTGTATCAATGGAAGATCTCCTCAAGCCTTTCACTGATCAATGACAATCTCTAGGGTTCATGCGTAATGAGTTGTTACCATTAAAGACTACTAATTGCATATTTAGAAAAAAGTGCGAAGGTGATGGTGATGGTGAAGAGTGATTAAGAATTAGAGATTTCTTAAAGGTGCCAACCAGTTGACGCACGAAAGAGATTTCATCATGTTTGAAATGAATACTTGGAAAGGATAACACTCTTCTCAACAAATCTTGGTTTAATTCATATTAATGAAAAATCTTCTCTGGCCTTCCAAACATTAATGAAAATCTTAACAGTTCTTGCACAATGAACTACTAGCATTAAAGATTAATAGCATATCTAGAAAGAAGTATGAAGGTAGCAGGGATGGTGAAGAGAGACCAAGAATTGTACATTTCGTCCACCTACAAACCCACAATATAGATTACAAGAAATGCCCAAGTATGGAAAGAGGTCGGGTGGGTTACAAAAAAAAGGGTCACAAGACATACCCAAAAGATGGGAGGGGCCAATGGTCAAATTCTATGTCACAGTGACAGATTTCAGCCATCAATTTGTATATCGTGGAATTTCAGGTGTTGTTTGTATGTAGGGGAACAATGGAAGCGTAATGTCGAGCAATCAATTTGTATATTGCGGAACTTCTGGTTCTGTATATAAAAGCACGAGACATTCAGAAAAAAGGACACATTCAGAAAAAGGACCAAGTAAAAAGAAAGTGAAAGAAAACAAGATGAAGGGGAATTTGTTTTCTAATTTGTAAATCGTGGAAGTCCAAGTGTTGTTTGCAAGCGATAGAACAATGGAAATGCAATGTTGAACTCGCCTATCTAGGAACCCACGATTCAAAAAGTTTGTTCAATATGAAACAGGGAAGCGATCGGTCGGGCTAGTGATATAAAAGTAACTATGGAAATATGAAGACATAAATCCACCAACTCCCGCACCTAGACATTTTCCAAAAAACAAGTATGTAACCATAAATGGAAAGTAGAGGGAAAAAAGAAAGAGGATGACAATTTTAGGAAGCGAGAATTGTTGTAAGAAATCCCCATTGATGGTCTTAAAAGTAACTATGAAGTGCATTAAACATGTGAGAAGGTTCTTCAATCAATGAATAGATACAGCGAGCCATACTTATAGTTTCCAAGATCTGTTTGTATAAGAGAAGCGTCAAAAAGCTACAAGGAAATCAATTTTGGGGTGTAAGTAAATTTATTTTACTGTTAGATTCACTGCAAGTATTACAATGACGAATCTGAATTTTAATGTCCTCTCTTTCATATGATAGTTCCATTGTAATTCACATAGTATATATTCTTTTATTTCAAATGATTCCAGGATATTAATTTTGCTAGGTTCATCGATCAAGGAAAAGTGCTAAAAATGAGATAAAGGGGAATTTGTTTGCTAATTTGTTGTTAGGGTCCTAACCCGCACATAGGTAGAACAATATATTCAGATGTAATAAAGGTCAATATTAATAAGGCCTTTTAATAAAATAGAATAAGGCAGATGTAAGAAGACCTAATAAAAGCTTCTTCTTCTAGAAGGATTTTCCTCTAGATGCTTCTTTTTAGTATAAATAGGAGTCGAGTGTATGAGAACCCTAGCTTGGATATTATTGTAATAGAGATATTCTCAACTGGAGGTTGGCCCCTCGAAGAGGCCCGTGAACATTTCTTTTAGATTCAATGTGTTATTTTTGTTGTTATTCTTATATCATTTCAGTGTTATTGTGGTGAATGTTCTGGTTATATTGATGTTATTATGCCATTACTATCATTTTATTTCAGTTCTACATACATTTTATATCTGGTATATTACAAGTGGTATCAGAGCACTTTCCTCGGCAGAAAGTGTGGGTTAATTTTTTTTTCAGGGTAGAGACGTATTCCGGCGTCTTTAAGCCATAGAGATCTGTCATTATGGGCATAAACCCATGGTTAAGGGATTCATACACATAGGAAATACAAGTGGTACTCAAGCGCACATCTGTTGGCCACCCTTGTAACCCCTATTGGTACCCTTTCAAGTGGTAGCGCATCAGACAACACCTGTGTACTGATCGACCTAGACTACCTAAAGCCCTCTTCAGATAAACTGATTGGCCGCCTGACTACTATAGTGTCACCGAGAACAACACTCTGGAAATTGTTTCACCATTATTTGAGACCTATTCAATTGGATTCATCTCTTTTCCCTTATCACATTCATCCATATCATTTTTTTGGCAATTTTTTTTTACCTTTCCCTCCCCTTTTTAGTTTCCTCATCCTCATGGTCCATACTCATAGCCAAGACATGGAAGCTCGCTTCAACACCTTGCAATCTGGTCTCATTGAGACCCAACAATAAGTGAAACAAATCAATGCCAATGTTGTCGCCATCAATACAACCATGCAGTCCTCAATGGGGGAAATCAAACAAGACCTCACCACCCAGCTTGAATTAGTATTTTCAGCACTCTCAACCAAACTCCATATCCCTATAGATAACCCTTATTCTTCCTCACCTCCACATATTGAAGGTGACCATTCCTCTCATTCCCATACCTTGCAGAACCATCACTTTCAACATGACCTATGCCTTTCGTGGGTGGATGTGACAAAATTTGATGGATCGGACCCCACTGGTTGGGTAACCCAAATGGAACATTACTTCTCTTTATACGACATTACAGATGACTTGGCCAAACTCCGGTATGGTGTTCTCCATCTAGATCAAGAACGTTGGCAATGGTGCAAATGGAGAAAAACTTCTCGTCAAGGGTATATTGCTTGGACACACTTTGTGGCAGAGATTTATGAATGCTTTGACAGTGACACCAACCATTTGGGCCATTTGACAAAGTTGAAACAATTAGGAATAGTGGAAGACTTTATAGCTTCCTTTGAGCGCATGGCTTTTAGAACAGAGGGCATGTCTAATTCCTTTTTCCGAGAGTGTTTTATTAGCGGCCTCAAGGATGAAATTTGGGCCCATGTCCTCATGGATCATCCTAAGAGTTGGGAGGAGGCTACCAAAAGAGCTAAAGAAGCACATCAAGTTTTATCTTCTCAAAACCGCAAACCCTCCTTTATCCCTCATCCTAAACTAGTAAATCCCACTACTCCCTCTGCTCCACTAAAGATACAAAAATTAACCAATGTTGAAATGGTTGAATGCCAACTCAAAGGCCTTTGTTATAACTGTGATGACAAATATCTCCCAAGCCATAAGTGTAAAGAACAAAATATTTTTATGGCCATCTCCGAGGAGATTTCAGAAGAAGATGAAGAAACTCCCTCTGTGTCTAAGTCACCTAAATCAACTGACATAACCCCTCCCTCTGACCCTCCTAAAGTAGAACCGGTCATTTCCTTCAATGCTCTAACTGGCCTCTCCGCTCCCAAAACCCTCAAGCTAATCAGTTACATCAAGCATCAGAAGATCATCATTCTGGTTGATAGTGGTAGCACCCATAATTTTATTCATTGTCGCATTGCCCAAGAAACTCATTGCTACATCCATGCCATCAATAATTTCCAAATCATGATTACCAATGGTGGTTTTATGAAATTTGGAGGGCATTGTGAAAATGTGTGTCTCCAGATTGGTGACTACCACCTGAAATCCCATAGGTTTTCTATCGACATGGGAGGTTGTGACATTTTGTTGGGTGCAAACTGGCTAAGGACTTTGGGTCCCATTCTCATGTATTTTAAATACTTAAATATGTAATTCGACTAGGAGGGCCACCAATATAAGTTCCAAGGCATCACCTACGGTTCACCTGAGATCATTAGTTCCCATCGCATGGAAAAGATGATCAAAAAGGGTCATTCTGGTGTTATCACCCAATTCCATGCCATACAAGCAACATAGAGACCCTCGGTACTGCAAGACCTCCAAGACATCCTTTCTAAACATTAATTGGTATTTTTCACTCCCCAAGGTCTCCCTCATTCCCGTGGTGTTCATGATCATTCCATTCCCCTTGTACCCGAAAGCCTTCCTCCCAATATCCGTTTGTATTGTCACCCCTTTTCCCCAAAAAATGAAATTGAGAAAATGGTTTAGGAACTCCTTAATGCAGGCGTTATCTACCCTAGTATGAGCCCCTACTCATCTCCTGTGGTCATGGTCCTGAAGAAAGAAGGTTCTTGGTGAATGTGTCCTGACTTTCATGCCCTCAACAAACTTACCATCAAAGAGAAATTCCCTATTCCTGTCATTGATGACCTGCTGGATGAATTGAGTGGCTCCCAATTCTTCACTAAACTGGATCTTCATTCAGGCTACCACCAGATACGTATGAAAGAGGCATACATTCCCAAGACTTCCTTTAGAACTCATGAGGGCCACTATGAGTTTTTGGTCATGCCCTTTGGCTTGTGTAATTCCCTCTCCACCTTCCAAAGCCTCATGAATCATGTCTTCCATCCTTTTATCCGCCATTTTGTATTAGTTTTCTTTGATGATAACCTCAGCTATAGAAAAACCTGGAAAAACCATCTTGCTCATGTGGATCGAGTTCTCCATCTACTCTCTCAGCACCAACTTTTCCTCAAACAGTCTAAATGTGCTTTTGGCACCTCAAAAGTAGAATACTTGGGTCATCTGGTTGGAAAAGATGGCGTCAGGGTGGATCCTTAAAAGATTGAAGCTATGCAAGATTGGCCTCACCCAAAGACTCTTAAGATCTTGCGTAGATTTCTAGGCTTAATAGGGTATTATTGCAAGTTTGTTAAGAATTATGGGAAGATTGCAGCACCTCTCACTGCTCTCCTCAAAAAGAACTCTTTCACTTGGACTCCAGCCGCTACTCAAGATTTTCAGATTTTGAAGATGGCCATGTGCACCACTCCAGTCCTCACCGTTCCTGATTTCACAAATACCTTTGTGTTGGAATGTGATGCCTCAGGGAAAGGAATTGGTGTTGTCCTTATGCAAGAGGGTCGAACTTTGGCCTATACCAGCAAGAAACTATCTGAAAGAAATTTGGGAAAATACATCTATGAAAAGGAAATGTTGGCTATTCTACATGTTGTGGATTTGTGGCATCCTTATCTATTGGGGAAACATTTCCAAATTAAGACAGACGATCAAAGCCTCAAGTATTTTCTGGAACAACACATTTCCTCCCTAGAACAACAAAAATGGGTGACTAAACTCTTTGGATATGATTATGAGATCATTTATAAGAAAGGAAAAGACAATGTGGGTGCAGATGCACTTTTTCGAAGATATGAAGATGAAGGATCCCTTTTTTCTCTTTCATTCTTTGTACCATATTAACTCCAATCCGTTCGCCAAGAATGGCTACAAGATCCCAAAAGTTCACAGTTGATCCACCAATTGCAGTCCAAGGATCTAGCTTCCCCAGGGTACTCTTGGCTCTATGAGGAACTTCGATACAAAGGCCATTTTTATTTAAGTAAACAATCAAAGCTTAAATCCACGGTACTTTCTGAGCTTCATGCTACACCCACAACAGGGCACTCCAGGTTCACCAAAACCTATTATAGGGTCAAAAGTTCCTTTTTCTGGGATGGTATGAAATAGGACATTCATAATTTTGTAGGTGAATGTGATGTGTGTCAACACAACAAGGGAGAAACAGTCAAATCGTCGGGCACACTACAACCGCTCCCGATTCCACCTACTATTTGGAAGTTTATCTCTATGGATTTTATTATCGACTTACCCAAATCGAGAAATAAATCCGTCATCATGGTGGTTGTTGATCTCCTTTCCAAGTATGCTCATTTCTGCACCGTTCAACACCCGTTTACAACATCCATGGTGGCTCAAATATTCATGGATCAGGTCTTCAAGCTTCATGGCATGCTGCACTCTATTGTGTCTGATCGTGACCCAAATTTCACAAGCAAATTTTGGCAAGAATTGTTCAAGATACAAGGCACCGAATTGGATCTCAGCACATCTTATCATCCCCAGAATGATGGCCAAACGGAAGTTGTCAACAAATGTTTGGAAACATATTTGAGGTGTTTTTCCTCGGAAAAGCAAAATCAGTGGGCTCAATGGTTACCCCTAGCTAAATGGTGGTACAACACTTCATACCATATATCTACACGCATGACTCCTTTTGAAGCGGTATGTGGACAGAAGCCACCTTCAGTTCTCTCATACTTATCAGGTGCCTCGAAGGTCCAAGAGGTTGACCTACCACTTATAGCTCAAGAGGCTATTCTCCGTACCCTCAAAGAGAATTTGTTCATGGCACAGAATCACATGAAGCAACAAGCAGATCAAGATCTCTCTGAACACCAATTTGTAGAAGGGGATCAGGTGTTTCTTCGATTGCAACCTTACAAGAAAACTTCCCTCAAGGTCGAGCATTGTCAGAAGCTAGTGCCCAAATTTTATGGTCCTTATATCGAACTCAACCGTGTGGCACAAGTCGCCTATCACTTAGATTTTCCCATCCATTCGAAGCTACATCCTACTTTTCATGTTTCATGCTTAAAGAAGGTGATTGGAGCTAAGTGTCAAATTCAAACCAACCTTCCAGAGTTAGCTGAAGAAGGGCCCATTTGGCTATAGCCAGAAGCATTTTTGGACCAATGTGAGCGTCGCCTACGTTAGAGAACCATTAAGGAAGTGCTAGTCCAGTGGAAAGATACAACTCCAGCAGACGCCACTTGGGAACCAGCTACCATTCTGCAACAATTTCCTCATCTCAAGCCTTGAGGACAAGGTTGTTTTTAAGGGGGAGGACATGTTAGGGTCCTAACCCGCACATAGGTAGAACAATATATTCAGATGTAATAAAGGTCAATATTAATAAGGCTTTTTAATAAAATAGAAAAAGGCATATGTAAGAAGACCTAATAGAAGCTTCCACTTCTAGAAGGATCTTCCTCTAGATGCTTCTTTTTAGTATAAATAGGAGTCGAGGGTATGAGAACCTTAGCTTGGATATTATTGTAATAGAGGTCTTCTCAACTGGAGGTTGCCCCCTCAAAGAGGCCCGTGAACATTGCTTTCAGATTCAAAGTGCTATTTATGTTGTTATTCTTATATCATTTCATTTTTATTGTGGTGAATGTTCTGGTTATATTGTTATTATTCTGCCATTACTAGCATTTTATTTCAGTTATGCATACATTTTATATATGGTATATTACATTTGTAGATCGTGAAAGTCCGAGTGTTGTTTGCAAATGGTGCAACAATGGAAACACAATGTTGAACCCGCCTATCCACGAACCCTCGATCCAAAAAGTTTGTTCAATATGAAACTAGGAAGCAGTCATTCGGGCTAGTGATGTAAAAGTAAGTGGAAATCTGAAGACGTGAATCCACCAATTTCCGCACCTAGACATTTTCCGAAAAATGAGTAAGTAACCAAAAATGAAAAGGAGAGGGAAAAAATAAAGTGGATGGCAATTTTCAGAAGTGGGAATTGGTTTAAGAAATCCCCATTAATGGTTTTAACATCAACTATGAAGTGCATTAAACATGTGAACAGGTTCTTCAATCAAGGAATACATATAGTGAGCCATGCTTATAGTTTCTGGGATCTTCTTGTAAAAGATAAGCCTCGAAAAGATACAATAAAATTTATGGTAGTCCATGGTTTTAATAAATAATTATACATACTAAATATGTACTTTTATAAATTATGGACATGAGATTTTATAAAGCATGTATGGATTCCTCATTCCATACTTAGCCACTTTTTGGATTGCAGGTTCTCGAGATGGCAAGCTCAAAATTGGGCTTCTATTGTTCTGTGTCCTACAAATAGCACCCAAAGTTCCACGATATACACATTGACAGGCGGACTTGTGGGATGGCTGGCTCAATATTGCACTTCTATTGTTCTATATCCTCCAAGCAACACTCAAAGTTCCGCGATATACAAATTGACAGACGAACTCCAGGGATGGCGGGCTCAAGATTATGATTGTTTACAAATGGTGATCCCTATCAACTATCTAACATTATATAAAAACATTATTTCCAAATATTAAATTATTAATATTAAATATTGATATTGTACAATTTAATTACAAAAAATTATTAAAGGATGTTAAATCTCTTATTTAAAAAAAATTGAAGTAAGAAAAACAAAGATTTTTTAAATTATATCATCGAAAGTATAACAACGACGAATTTGAATTTTAAGGGCCTCTTGTTAATATAATATCTCCATTGGACTTTGCACAATATATATTCGTTTATTTCAAATTATTCCAGGAGATTAATTTTACCAAGTTCATCGATTAAGGAAAAGTGTTAAAACAAGCCACATACTACATTTGCGTCATAGAGCTGATATTAAAGGGAAAAGCATGTACTTTATAGTTTTGTGTTCTACAAACAACACCCAGAGTTCCACGATATACAAATTGATAGGCGGACTTACAGACTGGCTGGCTCAAAATTGCACTTCTATTTTTCCATGTCCTCCAAACAACATTCAGAGTTTCGCGATATACAAATTGACATACGGACTCTAGGGATGGCAGGCTCAAGATTGTGATTGTTTATAGATGGTGATCCCTATCAACTATCTAACATTATCTAAAAAAATTGTTTCCAAATATTAAATTATTAATATTAAATATTTATATTGTACAATTTAATTACATAAAATTATTAAAGGATGTTAAATCTCTTATTTAAAAAAAATTGAAGTAAAAAAAAAAAAAAAAAAATTCTATCACCGCAAGTATGACAACGAAGAATTTGAATTTTAATGGCCTATTGTTGATATGACAGCTCCATTGGACTTCGCACATTATATATTATTTTATTTCAAATTATTCCAGGAGATTAATTTTACCAAGTTCATCGATCAAGGAAAAGTGTTAAAACAAGCAACATACTATATTTGCATCACATAGCTTATATTAAAGGTAAAATCATGTCCTCTATAGTCTTTAAGATCATAGAAAAATTGTGAAGATCCTGAATGTATTATTAATTTTCTAGAACGAAGCATATAACCAAGAACCAAGTAAACACCAAAGAGGCTGCAAGCAAGATCCCACAAGGTTCCATAGAGTAGCACGCATCGACCTTTGCATCAAACAATTTGATATATAAAGAAAACACGTCGTGGAATTGGTTTTCTCTTACATCTGGTATATGTTTGCACTAGAAAATAACTGGGGCCATGAGATATGAAAATAAGTCTGCCAAACAGAAGACAACACAAAACCAGCGGAGCTTCACCACTACACACTAGCTATAACCAGATCTCAAAATGGGGAACAAAAAATTTGTCTATTAATATTTTACCATTAATCAAGACCACTATGGACATTTTCTTATGATAGCGCCATTGTCTATCACTACCAGTTTTAACAATGCCAAACTTCCAATATTATTGGAATTTTTTGATGATTCTTCTTAGATGAGAAAGCTATTTCGATGGTTCAAAGAACGGGCCCGAGTTATTTACAGTTGCATAAATTTTATGGGGTTTGTTTTCATGCTTCCCATTTCTGGACCAAACAATTTTATGTGCATGCAATCTCTCTAGTGAGAAATGAAAATCTCAAGCTAATGTTTCAATCCATGTTGAGTCCTTTTTTTTTCAATTAGGGCATCGAGAAAATATAGATACCATACCATAAATGTATAGTTGGAGACAAATTTTTATTTTATTTGGGCACCCAGAAGAAAATTGTAGAAATCTTGTCATGGCTAAATAGTTGAAAAACAATTGTCCAACTTGGGCACCCAAAAAACGTGCAGGCTCCTCCCTCAAAGCCACAACCAGCTACAATGTTTCTTTTTTATTTGCACAAAAAAACAAATATGAAAAATCCTCACTGGGAGACATAAGAAAACATCAAAATAACAATATCGATTGCATTTGTAATTAGATTCTCAAGTACTTGATTCTGTCGAATATTCATCTAGCTGTTGAAGAAATATTGCAGAGACACATTGCAAAATTCTTATTGGGAGATGCAAGAAAACATCAAAATAACAACATCGATTTAATTTGTAATTAGATTATCAAGTACTCGAGTCCGACAAACTTTCATCTGGGTGATGAAGAAATATTACAGAGACACATGACATATTTTCGTTTCCTGACAAAGCTTGATATGATTTTTTTTTTCTTCTTCAATCGATATGCAATATTGCATTTTCCTCATTTAAGGTAAATTTTCTATGTATCTAAAAGTCACGTAGCATGTAAACACTGCTTTCCTTTTTCTGTAGGTATGCCTCATACAACAATTCTGCTAACCCAAGAAGCACATATTGTAACATAGGCTACCTAATTGTACAATGCACGGTTGTGTCACCCACGGTTCAGATGGCAGCATTAAGGCAATGTCCATATATGTATGGACATTTTTTACTGCATCGTAGACAATCAATCGTATAATCACTTATCAAAGCAGAAGCAGAAGCAAGAGAGCTGCATTTCAGACATACAGGCTCAAAGGGGGCCAAGTACACATTTGTTGCAACCAAAACATATTCAACCTGGAAATGTGGGTGTTAGCACTAAAAGTAACCTCTGAATTGCATCGAAGGTAAGCCCAATACCCATCAAAAGTTTATGCCATGGTTTTTTTTTTAAAGGGGTCAAATGGGCATAGACTTGAGATGATATTGTTTTAACTCAGGAAGGTAGACTAGCATGCATAAGCGATGAGGTATGGAATCAACTTCATTTAGTAAGTTGGAGTAAGGGTGAGTAGGAGGAAGACTTTGGTGAGAAAATGTAGAGGCATTCTATGAACATCAGGTCTTCAACAGCCTAAGGAAGAAAAACTGAAAACACAAGATCTTCTTGGGTTCCAATTTCAATGAAATTGAAAGAAATCATGACATCATTACAATCAAACATTCATCATAACACAATCACAACAATTCATGTAAATCAGTAATTCATGAACTCTCTTAGTATCAAAGGCAAATAAGATGGAGAAACAAAGCTGACTTAGATTAATCAAGAAATCTCAGATCACAATACATAACCAAAGAACCAGAGACTTCACTAAAACTTTACAATACGGAAGCTTAGCTCTACCATTGACCATAACAAAATATCAAAATCGAGTATTTATACTCAGAAAATTTTTCCACCAAGAGAGTGTGACCTAGACACTATAATCAAGGCTTTGCATCTGCATCTTCTTTTGTCAGTCTATACATGCATTCTTCTGTCGAAAGTGAGTTCAGATCAGTATGGGCTTTGAAGGAAAATCTGCTAACAGGGGAACTTTGAGCTGATAGTCTGTCTCCACAACCAGTTCTTCCATGATTTCCATTTATGTGGTGAAATGAGGTTTCAACCACCTTCTTCACTTCCATTAACTACTTTCATCAAGATCAGGAAAGAGTATGACATCCATGAATTTTCTAGGAGATCCCACGACTCCTTCCAACAGATCTTGACATCTTGAAACCATGTCGATCTGTTGTTAAGACCAAGATGGGTACTTTGATATTTCATGTGGCTCCATTCCCTTTCCCCATGTGACCGCTGGACATGACCTCATGCTTATCCACATTAAATCTCAGGATTTCTCATTTCAGGAGTTTCCACTCCCCTTGATTTCAAATATTTCGATGCCCAAAAATGCGAAATGACCTATCTAGAACAATGGTCAGATTTTCCTTGAACCCGATGGCCATGATTAACATAGGTATTTTGGGACTCTGGTCTTCACGCCTTGCTCCATGTTGGAAACCCTAAAATGCAAAATCATGAATTCACTTATCTACTGCCACATTCTCCCCTAGTTGGACGGCTTCGATCATTTCGCGACTTTACATTTTGTGACTTTACATGGCACTATCCTTTGACCTTTCTTACTCACGAAATCACGAATATGATGATTGTGTACCACATGTCCTTCTGAAATGAATGGCTCTGATTATTTCGTGATTTCACATTTCACGAGTCCTCGTGACTCTACCCTTTGACGACTCCATTCTGCGAGTCAATGAAATGCTAAATCTTGAGCCATGTGTCCTTCCCAAGATCAACGGCTAGGATTGGCCTCGCGATTTTAGAACTCTGACGCTATTCTTTGTGAAACTCTATGATCCCAATCACCTGACGACCATCGATTCTATCTTCCTTATGGATCTCTGCTATTGAAATCTTATATTTCTCACTTGCTTGATTTAATTCCATACCAGCCTACTCTATGCGTCGTAGTTGTGCTTATGGTTGTGGTTTCTATGAACAAGTACCTTCACGACTGACTAACGGCTCAGGAAAACAAATGATCAATGACAAAGGTCAAGAGAGAAGTGATCATTTTTTATAGAAAACAAGTCAATCAAATGGATGACAATAGACATAAGAAAAGACTCAAGTCGAGAGGAAAAAATTACACTTGGGTCTGCAAAGGAGGAGGGATAGGAAAGAATACAGACATAGATAGAAACCACAAACCCTTAAGGGTTGACAAGTTTATGTGATAACATTAGGCTCCATGGGGGATAGATTCCTCCCTAGGAGGCTCTAAGAACTCTTTCTGCAACTTCAGTGCCTTAGTGTTGGGTTGTGGAGTCTTCTATTAAAAACAAAACAAAATAAGCATACAACATGAATGGTATTTACAACGGTGGGACGTCGATTGTGGCTTTAAACAAAAAAAAATTTCAAGAAGTGCCCATTTACTGGGCCACCAAAAAATTCATCACCCTCTAGATTCTGCAACTTGTAAGTATTATTTGAAAATACTTCAGCAATCTTGAAGGGTCCGACCCAAAGGGCTTCGAGTTTACCATGCTTTCCCTTATCCTGATTCGGTGCATACCATTTGAGAACTAGATCTCCTAATTGGAAATCATCCTTACTTCTTTTCTTGTCAAATTATTGCTTGATCTTTTGTTGATTGTCATGTTTCCTATCCAACAAATTCTCTCTGGTTTCCTGCACTTCTTCCAGTTGATGTATTCTCTTGATCATGTCATGAGGATCTTCTTGGAAGTCTTGGAAGAACTTTTCCATCGACAAGGCGAACTGACAAGGAAAAAATTCTTTAGTTCCATATACAAGATGGAAAGGGGAGATGCCCAAGGACCTTTTTGTTGTGACCCTATCAGCCCACAGAGAAAACTTGATCTTTGAATCCCATGCTTTCTTGTTGTCTTCTAACATTTTTTTGATGATCCTCATTATGATTTTGTTAGAGGACTCTGCTAATCCATTTCCTTGTGGATAGTAAGGGGTGGAATGGATCAATGAAATTTTGAACTTCTCACAAAACTTGGTTAGTGTCTCAGCCTTGAAAGATGCAACATTATCAATGATGATCCTTTTCGGACAACCAAACCTTACTATAATATCCTCCAGAAAACCAATGATCACCCTATGAGAATCATTCCTTGTGGGGATAGATTCTATCCACTTGGTAAAATAATATGTGGCAGTCAGGATCCATCTATGTTGACCGCTTGATGTGGGATAAATTTCACCAATGAATTCTAGGCCCCATTGCTGGAAGGGCCCTGAAGAAACCACATGCTTCAATGACAGGGACTTGAGTTTCTTCTTCCCAACAATTTTTTGACATTTAATACAATCCCTAATTTTCACACAGACATCAGTGAACAGAGGAGGCCAAAAATACCCATCCTTGAGAATTTTTTAGGCCATGGTTCTCCATAAGTGATGTCCCCCACATAGGCTATCATGAAAATAAAACATAATATTTTGGGCCTCTAGTGGGTCTAAACATCTCAAAATCATTCCCAGAGGGTCTTTCCAATACAAAGCTTTCTCAAGAAGGCAATATTTAATTTCTTTGAGCTTAAGAGCTCTTGCCTTGATTTTTCCCATACCATTTGGAGGTCACAATTCCTTCAGAAAAAATATAATGTCTTTGTACCAGGTGCACTCTACCAATGGAGGGATGACTTGTGGGCCTATACGAGACAACTCAACTTGTTAATTTCTTGAGCAGGTTATGCTAAAATTAACCCCCAAATCTTCATAATTAGATTCAATCAACAACTTAACTAAACCTTGGCCTTTAACCAGTTTGGTGGGATTTATTTCCAAATCAAATTCAAGGAGCTATGAAATCCACTTGCTCCTCCTTCCATCTATGTCGGGATGAATGAGAATGTCCTTCACAAAAACTGAAGGAACATGTGCAATAATCTTTGAGTGCAACACATATACTCTAAAGGATTTAAGAGCCTTCACCAAACCATAGGCCTACTTCTCCATGATGTCATATCTGACCTCTGCGTCTCTTAGTTCCCTTATAAAAAAGGAAATAGGTTGCTCCAACTCTGCGTCATTCTTTTGTATTAAAACAATTGCCATTGTATCAAATCAAGCAAAGGAAAAAATTGGAAAATCCTTGGAATAATCAGGACTGATCAGCATAGGTGCCTCAGTCAATGAATTTTTAATTTGGTTGAAGGATTATATGGGCTCAAAAATCCATTTTACCTTGTTCCCCTTCCTGAGCATGGTTGTGATATGCTTTACCAATTCAACAAAATTTGAAACAAACCTTCTTAGAAAATTATTTTTTCCCAGGAAAGCCTGAACCTCCTTCCTAGACCTAGGAAGTGACAAGGTTTGAATAGCCTCTACCCTGCTCAAATCAATT
Organism: Picea engelmannii; assembly: GCA_009831015.1. Lineage (NCBI taxonomy): Eukaryota > Viridiplantae > Streptophyta > Pinopsida > Pinales > Pinaceae > Picea > Picea engelmannii. The sequence goes on from ML776571.1 coordinate 1,178,806, forward strand.
CTGACCCCCTCAGGTGAGACAATGTGTCCCAAAAGTTTTCCTTCCCGCATGGAAAATAAAGACTTATTGGTATTTAGGGAGAGGCCAAACCTTCTGCATTTAGAGAAAACCTTTCGCAGATGTTGACAATGTTCTTTATCACATTTGGAGAAGACTGTTATGTCTTCCAGATAGATGACCACAAAATTGTCTCTTTCTCCAATGAAGGTGATGTCCATGGCTCGTTGAAAGGTTTCTCTTGCATTCATCAATCTAAAGGGAATTTTGACATACATGAATGTGCCCCAAGGAGTTGTGAAGGTTTTCTTTTCTCTTTCTTCAGGCATGACACAGATCTGATTGTAGTAAGAAAATCCATCAACCATGGAGATCCTAGATGTGCTTTTCACCCTTTGCAATATGTGTTCCATCTTTGGAAAAGGGTAATTTTCGTTCTTAGAGATTCTGTTTAGGTTCCTAAAATCAACAAATATTATGATATATCCACTCTTTTTCCTTACTAGGACCAAGTTGGACACCCATTCAAAATATCTCAAAGGGACAATGATTTGAGAATCCAACAACTTCTTTACCTCCCTTTCCATAATAGGCAACAACATAGGATTTATTTGTCTTAATTTCTTCCTAAATGGTTTGGCCTCCTCCTTCAATGGGATCTTATGGTCAATGACAGTTGTGTCGCATGTTCTGAGGTATTCATAGGTCCAGGAAAACACATCAGCAAATTCTTTTAATAACTCAATATACTAGGCTCTATGCTCCCTTGACAGACTTCTTGACAACTTGACAAACTTTGGATCCTCCTCTGTGCTGATATTACATTCAGCTACATCAACATCCTCAGTTGGGCCTTTAAACTTTACTCCCACATTGTTCCCATCAAAAAATCTTTCTAAAGGGACCATTCCCTTTGGAATGTAGTTTCTAGGAAGATGAGCAATATGGCGATTAACAATTTTATTTAAAAATACCTCAGCGTGAGGGTCACCTTTAGAATCATGATCCTAATCAATGTGTAATGCAGAGAACTCATCAACAGACTCAATAAATTTTCTGAGCTCAAGATCATCCTCAAACAACTTCCAATGCTTAATATTGTCAGCTACAGAGGGCCTATATCTTACCTCAACATCATACTTGAGCTTAGGTGGCAGTGGTATTTTGAAATGGATTGTTGATATAGCCAAATAATCATCCATAGTATTATCCTCTCTTGTAATAAAAGAAATGTTGAAAGCTAATAAGAAATTGTCAATTAGGTCCCGCACCTCATTTCTATAAGTCTTCAGCCTAGGGTGCTTGGCTTGATAAATATTTATGACCTGATGAACAATTAGTTCAACATCTCAAAATATTGCTAGCTCTTCAATTCCCATGTCTTTCGCAACCCTTATACCCAAAACAAGAGCCTCATACTCTGCCATAAAGTTGGTATCTTCAAATTCTAGTTTATAGAACAAAGGTATAGTTTCTTAACAAGGTGACACAAAAACCACTCCAACACCAGCCCCTTCCTGAGAAGAGGCTCTGTCGAAGAACATCTTCCACACAGAAGAAGTCATGGGAGTTATATTATGAAAAGAAATGCGTTGCTTTCTGATTTCAAGAGGGGATTTAGAAGAATCTACGAGCTGCAATATGATGGATCCCAAATCAGTGCTCAAAGAAAAAATAGGATGGTTGATGGGGTTTTCTTCATCACCGATAATGTGAGCAAGATTCACTTCCCTGTAAAGTATCCTTTGTTCACCCCTAAATATGGGAATGGTGGCATATGAAAGGTCCATCTGTAAGGTCCCCCCCACTCTCTTTATCCAAGATCTAGCTAGGAGCATTATGAAATTAGGGGGAACATCAAGCACTACAATATCCATGACTACGCTCTTCATCGACAGCTGGAACAAGGAAACGACTAGGTCTTTGATAACACCAAGGCATTTCACATTCCTAGAATCGAAAGAATATAGGTCATGGTAGGATTTTCTAACTTCCAACCTGAGTTCTTCCATGACAATCTTAAGAATAAGGTTGTGGGATGCTCCTGAATCCATTAATCAAATATGCAACACCTTATCATGGATGCTCAATGAAGTGTAGAAGGGAGGGGAGGAATCATCTCTCTCTTCTACCAAAGGTCTTGACATGACAGTTGGATTTTCATCTTGCAATTTGACTGAGTCTATGGGATGAATTGTGGGTTTAAGCATCAACAACTTAGAGAGGCTTATTTTGAAATCTCCATGCTTGACTAGCGTTGAAAGGGGTACAAGGATTCTGATTTTCTAAATCTCATGCTCAAAGTTGAAAGGGGATGTAGGTTTTAGGATTTCTTTCACTTCTGGGACAAGAGTTATGGCCACTTGAGAGGAGGTTCAAACTCTATTATCCCTGTTGTCGTATGCTACATCTTCAGCTGGCTTCTCTACTCTGGTAGTCTGCTCAGGAACATCAAGCTTTCCTTCTTTCTTCTTGGACCTCAGATTATATCTGTTTGGGCTGCTACAGGCCTTGTCTCCCTTACTCAACTCAGTTAATTGAATATCCATGAGAGACTCTTCATATGCAGCTTTATTTAAATGAGGAAATGAGGAGGGTCAAGATCTTCATCCTCTCTTTCTTCATCAACAATATTATTTTGGAGAGGGGTCTAGATTTTCTTGTCGTCTCTATCTTTTTTTCTTTTTTTCTTTAATCTCTTTGGATAATCTGAGGAGTATTATTACTCCTCCTATAGTTACCTCTGTTATTAGAATTTTGAGGATTTTTGTAGCTCTTATTTCCTTCTAATTCGATCTTTTCCATTCTAGCAGGGAGTGAATTTAGTATCTTGGTCATTTCAAGTGTTTGAGGGGGAGCAACAGAGGAAATTGAAGGTGGAGTTTTAGAACTACCCTTTCCTTTGTCTCTATCAGCCTTACCCCTAAGTTTTTTAGCTGCCAATATATTGGATTCTACTTCAAGGGTCACATCTTGCATATGAGCCAAGGGGGTAGCTCTTCTTTCTCTCAACTAGACGCAAAAGTCAGGGATGAAAGAATTCGTATATGTCATTTTGGTAGAGATTTGCATAGGCTTAAATTTGGATGGAATCCTTTTATACATTTTATTAAATCTCTTCGATAAGTATGAAACAGATTCCCCCTCCTCTCTTTTAAGTGCCCCAAATTATGTAATATAATAAAGGAGATATTTTTTATTCCCCAAGTTCCTTAAGAACGTATCATCTAGAGAGAAAATCCCGTCAATAGATCTAGGAGGTAAGTCCTTAAACCATTCCATGGCATCACCATCGAGGCTTTGTACAAAAACTCTCATCCACACATCTTCATTCTCGATGGCCTAAATCTCTACAAATCTATAAAAGGAAAAAATTTTCTCTTCAGAAGTCACGTCTCGTTCCCTTGTGAATCGGGGCATGTACTTAAGGTAATCTGTGGCTGGGAGAGAATTCATAGGATGAGGTAAAACTAGGGGGGCGTATCTGGCAGCTAATATCTCAGCCATCTTGTTCCTAGGAGGATTATCACCTACCATTTGGACATGAACTGGAGGAGAACTGGGTGGAGATGGAGTTTGGATAGATGAGGCTGAGGCTGTGCTTTCGGGAGAAAAAGGAAACAACATAGGATTTAGAGAAAAAGTCGTCAGGCTTGAGGGAACAAAATTTTCCCTCTTTTCCAAAACAACAACTGTAATAGGAGAAGGAGTAGTGAAACTAGGAGAGGGAAAATCAACAGGAAAACTCCCAAAATTTAAACTTCTAGAAGCTCCAATAGATGGTGTAGTAGGAGAATGAGAAACAACTACTAGAGCTACTATAGGAGGATAGTGAAAATCATCAGAAATACTTGGTTCAACAACAGAACTACTATCCTAAAGGGTTTGTCATCTTCTGATAATTTTATCTGGCTCGGCTTCAGGTATTGCTAAAGGCAGTTGTGTAGTAGACCTCATGTGTCTCCCTCTAGAAGCCACAACTGGAACAATGGAATCGTAACAATGGATTCGCCAGATGCACAGTTGCAATCTTCAATGTACTGAGTTCTGATGCACCTTCAAAATCAGTGGACTTTGTCATTAAATCCCAGGCAAAATATTCAATTCATCCCCGACTAGGGCACCAGAAATGTCAGCACTAGAAGTCACCTCTGGATTGTGTCGAACGTAAGCCCAATACCCATCAAAATTTTATGTCACAGGTTGGTTTTTAAAGGGATCAAATGGGCGGAGACTCGAGATGATATTGTTTTAACTCAGGAAACTAGACTAACATGAATAAGCTATGAGGCCTGGAATCAACTTCAGTCAGTAAGTCAGAATAAGGGTGAGTAGGAGGAAGACTTTGGTGAGAAAATGTAGAGGCATGCTATGAACATCATGTCTTCAACAGCCTAAGGAAGAAAAACTAAAAACAAAAGATCTTCTTAGGTTCCAATTTCAATGAAACTGAAAGAAATCATGACATCATTACAATCAAACATTCATCATAACACAATCACAACAATTCATGTGAATCAAACATTCATGAACTCTCTCAGTATCAGAGGAAAATAAGACGGAGAAAGAAAGATGACTTATATTAATCAAGAAATCTCATATCACAATACATAACCAGAGACTTCACTATAACTTTACAATACAGGAGCTTAAGTCTACCATCGACCATAAAAAATATCAAAACCGAGTATTTATACTCAGAAAAATTCACCAACAACAGAGTGTGACCTGGCCACTATAATCAAGAGTTTGCATCTACATCTTCTTTTTTCAGTCTGTACATGCATTCTTATGTCAGACGTGAGTTCAGATCAGCATGGGCTTTGTAGGAAAATCTGCTGATAGGGGAACTTTGAGCTAACCTTCTGCCTCCACAGCTAGTTCTTCCATGCTTTCCATCTATGCGGTGAAACGAGGTTTCAACCACCTTATTCACTTCCATTAACTACTTTCATCAGGATTAGGATAGAGTCTGACATCCATGAATGTTCCAGGATATGCCCACGATGCCTTCCAACTGATCTCGACATCTTAAAACCATGTCGATCTTTTTCTAAGACCAATACGGGTGCTTCGTTCTTTCGCACAGCTCCATTCCCTTTCCGTCACCTCATTCTTATCCACATGAAATCTTGAGATTTTGCATTTCGAGAGTTTCCATTCCCCTTGATTTCAAATATTTTGATGCACGAATATGAGAAACGACCCATATGGAACAATGGCCAGATTTTCCTTGAATCTGACGTCCATGATTAACATCGAAATTTTGGGACTTGGGGCTTCGTGCCTTGCTCCATGATGGAAACCCCGAAACATGAAATAGCAACTTCGCTTATCTTCTACCATGTGCTCCCCTAGTTGGATGACTCCGATCATTTCGTGACTTTTCATTTCGCGACTTTAGATAGATCTACCCTTTGAAATTTCTCACTCATGAAATAGAGACTATACTGATCATGCACCATCTGTCCTTCTGAAATGAACGACTTCTATTATTTTTCGATTTCTCATTTTGCGAGTCCTCATGACTCTTCCTTTTGACTAATCCATTCTATGAGTTAGCGAAATGCTAAATCTTGAGCCATGTGTCCTTCCCAGGATCAACGGCTAGGATTGGCCTCGCGATTTCAGAACTCTGATGCTATGATTTCTGCAAATATATGATCAATATCGCTCGACGACTGTCTATACGATCTGCTTGATGGATCTCTATCATTGAAAGATGATCTTGCTTGCTCGCTTGATTTAATTCCATACCAACCTGCTCTATGCACCACACTTGTGCTTATGGCTGTGGTTTATATGAAAATCTACCTGCATGAATGACTAAGGGATAGGGAAAACAAATGATCAGTGACAGAGGTCAAGAGAGAAGTGATCATTTTTTAGAGAAAACAGGTAAATTAAACGGACGAAGAGAGACAAAAGAAAAGCCACAAGCCAAGAGGAAAAACTTAAACTCGGTTCTGCAAAGGAGGAGGGATAGGCAAGAATACAGACTTAGATAGAAACCACAAAACCTTAAGGGTTGACAATTTTATGTGATAACAATGAGCATAGGAATTAATACATTGAACAATATAATATACAACTGCACCCCCAAAAAATAAAAAAATAAAAAAACCGCAGAAATTTGATGAAGTCTACTTGTATCAGCAAAGTGAGGATGAATCTATAGATGTATATGAACAATAGTTGTAGATATAGTTAGTTTCTTCAGATCCTATAATATGTCTACTCCCAACTCTGTTACAAATGTTGCTTGGGTTGTGCGAAAGATACTTTCTCTAACATTCCTTTTCTTTGTTATATTTTTGAAGAGCATAAGTGGAAATTTACCTTTATGTAATTGTTGTTCCATTGATGAAAAAAAATTTGAATAGTTATCAAACAATTTCAGTTGCAACATGGAACAATGCAATATTTGTGTAACTTAACCGAGATACATGGACATGCGAAAGTAAAGGACAAAATTGGATATGGAGAATGGTACCATTGCCTTGTCGTTGTCTGAATCTCCATATTTTATATGGATAATGTGTTGTGAGCCAAGTTTTCTCCCTAGTTTGACAGATGTGCCAATGGTTCTGATTGGGTAAATGTCATTGCTCTGTTCAAGTTGGCTAATAGTTGCATTTGGGATGAAACCATATTCTGAACAAATAGCAGGATTTTTTTTCACAAAATGTTTTTCGTTGAGCGAAATAATCCGATCACAATCACCATGGTCATATACTGTTTTGGGAAATATATTAAAATTTGTAATGGATATCCCATTACCTGGCAATATCTTGTCTGCATGTTTCTAGACAAGTTGTGTAGGAATAGTCAATGTGACTGTCATCATGGCCTCCTTGTCTGTCATGTCAGCACGCATCATGGATCTAGTTTTGTTTTCCTTGTCTAAGTAGGTGCTATAGACGACCATTATGTCCATGATGAATAGTTGTCCAGTTCGGTGGCTATTCAAGACCTCTATTGATAGTACTTTGGGTGTTACAAGTTTAGACCTGGTGACAATTTTTGAACAGGAAAATTAAAGTGAATGGTAGTGTGCATCATTTTTTTTTTCTTTTTTTCTGGAATAAATGTACAATTAGACACACATATTGGATGAACTATGTAGCCATAGTTTTGCAACACGACCTCTTAGTCTACAAAACCTGAGCTATGTTCGACATCTCGCTTGTACTTTTTGATACTTCTTGTGAACTGCAAAGCATGTATTGCAGATGACATCAACATATTCATCATGCCATAGATGAATAAATAAGTAAAGATATTTTTTTGGTAAACATACTAGGAACATAATGTATGCATATTTACCTTTGGCCTTGTTGGTTTGCTGATGTCTGGGATGACTGAATTCTCATGGCCATGTCACTATCCCAACTTTTTCTTATGCAAGCATGTGTAGATGAACATCATAAGGACTAAAAAAGCATATGCATTGTATATTGTCCATAATGGTTCTTAATGTCACATGCAGGATGGAATGATATGGAATACGAAATAGGGTGTCAAGGGATACTCAGGAAACATGAGGACCCGAGTGTCAAATTGTATGTCTCAAATTTTTTGACTAAAAAAATGTGTAACAGTAAATAGGGAATGATGGCAGGGCACGACGACCAATATGTATATCACGAAACCTCATATGCCAGGGGTGCAATCGTGAACCTACTAGCCTGACACCTGCAATCGAAAAACTAGGTAAGTATGGAATAAGGTAGAAGCGTGACCATAAATGTGAACCCGTGATTCCACCAACACACGCACCAAGGCATCTTCGGAAAAGGGATAATAGAAAATGGAAAAAGTAGAAATGGGGAGGGAACAAAGGTCCATTATTGCCAAATCATTATTTTCTAGTTTAATATTATATGCCCCCACCTGCTTTGTATATTTAATTTACTAGCACAATTGGTATACCTTTTCGAAGATTGTACCACAAAATCCTCTGTTGTTGCATAGAAGAATTCACATTCCTGTGAAACCAATCTATTTCTTCCAAGGTAGAAATGTCGAATATACAATGGACATGACGGCAAGTTAGTATGAAGAAAGACATGTAAAAGAAATAAATATAGTTCTATTTATTTCAATGTAACAACAAACAAAATATGATTCACATGAGAATAAGAAGAAATATACGTAGTATATACATAGAGAAAAAAAGGTGCAAAGAAGTAGAACAAGCACAACAAATACACATACAATAAATGAAATACTCAACACTGGAATATGAAATAAGAGTACAAGTATGCACCTCTGTAACTCCTCGTCTACATTCACGCCAAAGAGTCCATCGTCCTCTCCAACGATTTTGTTTGTTTAAATGTAGAAATGTAGGAAAAATACAATGGACATGAAGGAATTTAGTATGCAGGAAGACATGTAATGAAGATAAGTTATTATGTAGAAAGGTACACAACATCTACATACAATAAACTAGGTGAACACATATATAGACAATAAATGAAATACAAAACAATGGAATATGAAATAACAGTACAAGCATGTACCTTTGTATCTCCTCTTCCATCGTTGTAGTCAAGACTCCATCATTTTCTCAAGCTAATCTGTTTGTTTGAATCTGGGAACACACAAAATACAATGAACATGAATGGAAGCTGGTATGCACCGAAGAACAAGTAATATGTACATATAGTAAATGAGAATCAACAAATAGAATAAAAGATAGGAATAAATATGAACCTTTTCTTTTCTCCATCCATGGATGTAAATATATAAAGTTTTTCCCTGCCCAAAATATATTACAAGCCACAAAATATAAAGAAATTGCATGGCCATATCTAAACGATTTTGGTTTTCCATGGAAAAGTATCCAGATATTCTTCCAGACATGGAATTATAATTTTGTGGTATATTTGGTGTACATATCATATGTCAAGTACAAGACAAATTGTATCATGGTCACACCAGTCTGTGTAGAGGAGAAAGAACATGTATTGTGATATGCGCACATCCCACCATATATGGTTTATAAGTGCAGCTTGCACATGTTTTATTTTAACAAAAAAACACTGGATATTGCAATTGCACATGTAGTTGTCCAATTATTGTTTATGCCACTATTTTCTGTCACGTCAACACTGAAGTATCAACAAAATTTTACAAAAAAACATATCTCGACCTCGCTAGACACGACAAATAACACAACCGTAGGTCCACTCGTGGGTGCAGGGTTTGAACACCATAAAGTGCCCAAATAATAATAATAATAATAATAATAATACTAAACAACTCCAACAGTCGGTGCAGGATCCCAACCCTACAAAGCCGAAGTAAACAAAAGAAAACAATAAGCACTAAACCAGGGAGAAAGCACGAACAGGCCCAACTGCAGCCCTAGGGCCCCAAACTTGTAAAATTGAGCCAAACAACAAAAACCAGCAACCGACAAACCAACGAACCAATGGACAAGAAACAACCACCAAAACAGTAAACAACATATGTATCTCCAATGATTATGAAACTGCAACCGAAGCACAGAAGGAACCAAAAACATATGAGGAGCATGCCAGTAGAAATAAGGAAACATTATTACTTGTAAACTGCAAACACTGAACAACAAAGAAGGAATAGAAAATGAAATTATGGCATGGAAACTTACTCTGAAATGATGAAAGGAAGAAGCACAGGTTGAATTGTGAACCAAATAGTAACAAGCATCAACCAACGAACCAACGAAGAAGAAGCACCCACCGAACCATTAAACAATGTATGTATCTTCAATGATGACAAAATTTCATTCTAATCCTAGAAGAAGTATGAAACATACAATGCCTATTCAACTGGCAGTGGACAACAATATTGTCCAAATTCACTGCAACATTGTATGGAAAATTTTGTGGAAAAATGTACTCCTAGAATCTTATTTAGATAAACATTCATGGTTGTCAGGTTGTCTAAGGGCCTCGTAGTATGAAAACATTTAATATGTTAGGCCTGTTTGAGGACCTCGTGCCATGTAAACATTTAAGCTGCCAGGCCTATTCAAGAACCTAAAAAAAAGTGTCAATGATATAAACCTTCAGCATGCAAATAGTTCAATACAAATACAAATGAGTCATAATAATAGCACAAATAAAACAAATAAATAATGTTTTTAGTTCTTTAGTTCGAACAATAGAAGGTTGTAAACTTTGGAATTATCGATCACTATAAACTTTGGATATCTAAACATTTCAATATGAATAGTACAAATAAAAAAAGTATCGTATATGATAAAACTTTGGATATGGCAAGATATAATTCATTGGGAATAGAGAAGCTTGCAATAAGACCTCAAATCTATCATCCAATCAGATCATGACATATATGGGTTTTTTTATTATATAAAAAATAATGCTTTTAGTTCTGTATTTCAAACATTAGAAAGTATGAAAAAAATTGTAGTCAAACAACAAACTAATATAAAGTGAATGAATTATCGATATCTATAGTCCCTCTACGCCTTCGGCAGGGACTAATAACATTCTTGATTAAATACTAGCATACTCCATAAATGCTAAGTAATAAAGGGAGGTGTACTTAGTATCATGTAGGGAAATAATTCTTTTTTTTTAAACACCCAAATCATATTGTTATGGTAATGGAATAATTACATGTTTTGTGAAATATCTTGAATCAATAAAATACAATTTGAGTGTTGTAAATATATTAAGAAAAGGGTTGTAAATTTGGAGATAAAAAGAAAATAGTGTAAGAAAAAAGATGAATCTATGTTATGGAAATAGTTAACATACCACATAGTTATTGATTACATTCAATGATTAGAGAAGAGTAGAAAAAGGTTAAACCGACATAGCAGATAATCATGCTTCTTCTTTCTTTCTAAGTGAAATATATGCACCATCTTCCATTTTTTCATAATGTTCAAAAGGGAAGAAGGGTGAGATGTGCAATCCCACTAAGGATTTGATGTGTGATATTTCTCTGAAGGTTAATCCTTGTGGTTCAACTTTTCCAATGTCTATGGTTTCCTTGGATAGTATTAATCCTTGAGATTTATGTATAGTCAAGGCCCATGTCATTTTGAGAAGGATTTGTTTATTGGTGCCCTATTTTATGGGTGGAATTGACACTTTTGTTGGGTTGATATGGTCCCATGGTGGACCGATATATCTATCAAATTTTACAACACCATACACTGGTAAGTTTGGAGGGATAACTCCTTGTGTGTAGGAAATTTGGGTGACCATTCTTAATGCTCCATTAACCAATCCTTCTTGGATCCACAAATTGCATGCCAACATTATGTGTTGGTCAATCATAACAAGATTTTTTGGTCCAATTGGTTGTTGGATTACTGAGAGGGGGGGAGGTGTGTGAATCAATAATAGAGTTTTTTAATCTTGTTAACCACAATATACAAGTGTTTTTTATCTTTATGATGAATATACCATTATCATTCAACAAGTTTAGAGTAAATAAACCATGAACAATGAACAATAATACACATACAAAGTACACTAGTATTTTTACGTGGAAACCCAATGTGAGCGAAAACCACATAATGATTTTTCTTATATGTCTTTAAGAAGTACATTCATTTGAAGCACTAACTTCCTTTGTTCTCCATCTGCAACTGGAAGGAAGCTCTGACCCCCTATATTTTTAGGTTACAACTTGAGGGAAGCTCCAACTCCCCAATTATATGGCTACAACCAAAAGGATATTACAACCCCCTATGTTCTCTGTCTACAACCACCTATCCTTTCCCCATCCAATTGCCTTGAAATATAAGTGTCAAATGATGAAACCACTGCCACACTGTCCCTGTGAGATATACCACTATAAAACTCTACCAATCTGTGCCAACAACCTGTAACCAACTTGTACCAATAGCCTATAATCAATCATGTACCAGAAGTCATCCTGTATCAACAAATACCAATAGGAACGTGACCTCTATATGATGTATATAGCGTATGTACGCACCCCTTTTATACCACAACCTGCATATGTACGCGACATGTCTATATTGTATCATGCGTACATATTAAGAAAGATAGGGTTTTCACCTTTTCTGAAACTCAGAAACTTTGTTGCCTTTGTAACATCAACCTGTAACTTGTCACTATGTATGATCTGTATTTTTTCCCTATGCATACATCATTTTACATATCCCTTAAGTAAGTGCATCTATGTCTCTCTAGTCTTGTTCCATACATATGTATACAATAATGATCAAGTGTAATAACCCTCACATGGAATAAACATCAAACCCTCACTGATATGAAAACTCATAGTACACAAACAACTTCACAACCATTTCTCAGCCAAAACCCTCAACCATGTATGAAGGAATACAAAAGATACCTCAACACTCAACCTTATCAAGATGTAACAATGATGAATACCAAACATACCAGTGTTGTATTTCTGTATATCTAGCTCATACAATAAGTGTAATACAACCAAAAGTATGTATAGAGAAAATACTCAAACTCCCATAATCATATCTCATGTAGACAACAATATCAACCTACACATAAGAATATGACATACCTTTTGAACTTGTAGATAGATCTGTTGTACCTGATCACTGTGGACCTTCCTGGGAACTTTCTTTTAGACTCTAATAACTTGACACCCTCAACAACTCAATCTTTCATTGATTTTCCAACTGTACATGCCATTTTATACTACTAGCCTGCATATGCACACGACCTCTTACACTATATCACACATACACCTCAAAAACTAGGGTTTTTTTAGTATTTCTTCAACTCTAAAACTTTCTCCATCAACACGTCTTGCTACCTCAGACTTGAGTAACTTCATATGTATAATTGAGTACCTACAATAAACCTTACATAATAATATATATTCAATGTACTCAATATGTGATAATAGGAGACCCTTTCTCTCTTATTTATACTCTCCAAGTAGATTCCTCTAGGGGTTACCTTATAACCAGCTTAACCCAACTTCCTTATTTTAGAGTTAACCCACTTCTAATCACTTGTACACTTATAATAACTTTATCCAAAAATGGTAAACTCTCCACTTCTAGTAGAAACTAATTTATTTTTAATTATTTTTTTATTTCAACAACTTAACCCATGATTAACTCCCAGTTTCACCCACTTTTATGAATGAGTGTCTTCTAGAAGTTTCTATAATAATTTGACTTCTTTGACCTTCTAGGGGCTTCTATATAACTCATGAGGGTTCTCCAACTTCACAAGGCCATAACTCTCTAACAATGAGGAGTTATATGACGTTCCACATGTCACTGGAAATGACATGATATTTACTATCCATATATAATAGTCTTACTTGAAAATACACTGATATTCATACCTTTATACCTCACAAAATATTGATTCCATTAACCATAAAGTTGGGTCTACCATAATTTTCTACCATACTTTCTTCAAGGGTTGACATCAATGAAAACCAACCTAATTAATCAACAATATCCCCCTTTGGCATTGATGACAACACTCTGATGCAACACTGAATTTATATCGCTCACGCTCCCCCTGTGACCATCTCTCCCTCTAGAAACATGCCTCTATGCTCTCTCTCCAAGAATATAACTCTCTATCCATGCATCTAAGAAAAATCTCCCCCTTTGACATCAATGACAAAGGTAACTTCCCATCGGGGATGCTCCCCTAAATGAACTGTCCTTGGGGCTACTCCCTGTTACTGAACTCTTCCTGAAACTGCTACCCCAAACTGAAATGTCCTTTTTATGGTGCTTCCTCAAGTAAATCTAAGACATATAATAATAACATTCAAAATTGATTGTGGGGAAAAAACTATGCCAAGTTTCTGACAAAGATAGTCAAAGGATTCCCTTGGAAGTGGTTTTGTAAAGATGTCTACAATATGTTCTTTGGTGCCAACATACTCAACTCGAATTTTCTACTTTGCAATTTGTTCCCATAAAAAATGATACTTTTTTGGAATGTTCTTCATCTTGGAGTGCATCACTAAATTATTTGAGATACTAATGGTGATTTTATTATCACAATATATTGGAATGGGTTCATGATACTCAAATTGTATATTTGTTAAATTTTGTTTAATCCATAGAACCTGTGTACAACATGTTGTTGTTGCAATATAATCTACTTCATCTAGAGGCAAAGACATTGATGATTGTTTCTTTCTTATCCAAGATACCAAACACTCACCCAAATAGAACACTACTCCACTTGTGCTTCTTCGATCATCAATGCAACCTTCCCAATCTGCATCTGTGTAGGAAATAAGTGATGGATCCTTTCCTTTTGGATACCATAATCCAAACTCTTTTGTACCCTTGAGATATCTGAATATACTCTTTACTTATAGAACATGTGATTCCTTTGGTGCTGCTTGAAATCGTGCTACCTGTCCAACTGCATGCATTACATCTGCTATAGATGTTGTCACATAAAGTAAGTTTCCAATCATTGACATATACTTCCTTTGATCTGTAGACTTTGAATCATGATCTGTACTTATCTTACAACTGGTCTGCATAGGAGATTTGATTAGTTTCCAATCTTTCATTCCAAACCTCTTTAGCATTTCTTTGATGTACTTGCTTTGAGAATTAAAAATTCCTTAGTTTCTTTGACAAATATGAAGACCCGAAAAGAAGGATAGTTCTCCAAGTAATGAAATTTCAAATTCATTCTTCATATCCTTTGTAATTTTTTGGCTCATCCTGTCATCATCACTTCCAAAGATAATATCATGAACATAAATTTCAATTAACAAAATACTATCCTGCTTTACCTTGATGTAGAGGTTGTTGTCTGCATTTCCTTTCCTGAACCCTTGTTACTATAAGTATCTATCCAATATGGAATACCATGGTCTGGGGGCCTATTTGAGACCGTACAAGGTCTTCTTCAACCTGCAAACATAATTTTCACTCTCCGACAACTGAAATCCTTTTGGTTTCTCAATGTAAACTTATTCTTCTAGTTCCTCATTCAGGAAGGTTGATTTCACATCCATTTGATACACTTTAATATTCTTGGAGCATGCATAAGAGAGGATCAATCTGATTACTTCCATTCTAGCAACTGGGGAAAATGTCTCTTCAAATTCGATACCTTCAACTCAAGTGTATCATTTACATGCCAATCTAGCTTTGTTCCTGGTAACTTGTTCATCTTCATTCAATTTGTTTCTGAAGACCCACTTTGTGTAGATCACATTCTTGTACCTTGGCCTTGGAACCAATTCCCAAGTGTCATTATTCTATATACGATCCAACTCTTGATCCATGGATTTTATCCATCATTCATCCTCACTGGCTTCTTCAAAGCTTCTTGGCTCAATCGTGGATAAGAGTGCTAGGTGCAGTTGTTCTAGTGAATGAATTCTTCTTCTAGTCTCAACTCTTGCATATTTTTTCCAATAATCTGATCTGATGGATGATACTTGTGTATTCATTTGCTAGGTGTCTTTGGAGGTACTTGAAGATATTGTTTTTCTTTATTATCTACTTCTAACTAATCTTCTTCATCTTCCCCTTCCACTACTTATTCTTATTTTTTTTCTTCTTCATGAACCTATTCCATTGACTCATTTTATTCTTCCTTTATTTTTTGTGCACTTGTCTCATCAAACATCACATTAATTCTTTCCACAACTTTGTTGAGCCTTACATTGAAAAATTTGTATGATTTCCTTGTGCTCGAGCACCCGAAAAATATGCCTTTGTCCACACAAGAATCAAACTTTCTCATTTTTCCATCTTCTCTTTTGATGTAGCATTTGCTTCTAAAAACTATGAAGTGCTTCACACTTGTTGGTCTTCCTTTCCATAGCTTGTAGGGAGTTTTATCACTATTGTTTCTAAGCATTACTTTGTTTTGAATGTGAACTGTTGTATGCATTGCATGTGCCCAAAAAACGCCTGTCAACTTGGAATCCAATAGCTTAGTTTGATCCATTTCTTGTAATATCTTATTCTTCCTTTCAACAAATCCATTATGTCTTGGTATATTAACAACAAAGAATTACCTTTTTATCCCATGATTGTTTCACAAATCCATATATTTCTGTGAAGTAAACTCTCCTCCATTATCAGATCTCAAATATTTGATTTTTGAATCCATTTCATTTTCAACAATTTCCTTGTATATCTTGAAGTTCTCGAATGATTCTAACTTCTTCTCGAGAAAAAAAATTACAGTCATCCTTGTCTAATCTGTTGAAATATTGTAACTTCGAAAAATATTCCAATTATAATTGAGTTATTATCTTATAGATCAAATACCCTTTTGTGGATTGATCATGTCAGGCATTGTATAAGACCAAATCCCCTTTTGTGGATTAGTCAAACCATATTTAAATGGTGGTATTTGTAAAGTCATCCCCTAGGGTTTATAAAGTGGTTTTAACCACTCTTGGAATAATTCGGCCCTACCAAGTGAAGAGACATAATGCTAAGCACCTCCTGAACTAGTATTTATAAGTAAGGATGGTGCCTCACTTATTTATTTACTCACTCACTCATCTAGTGCACATGTTTTGAAGGCAATTGTAGTTGAAGGAGGAAGGATATGAGAGGTGCATTCTCAGTCCTAGTTTATTCTTGGTGGCTTGGTATTAGTCTTGGGTATTGGAAATCTACTATTGAGGAAGCTTTGTTGGGTTTTCTCCCCCATGAGAGTTTCCTAGGATAAAATGTTGTGTACCTTGTGATTGTATTTCTTTCAGTGATCGTATTTATGATGTTGTTTTGGAAATGCATTGAATGCTCTAGTAAATTGAAAATAACCTAATAAAATCTCTAAACTTAACATGGTATCCAATATTGACTGAATAGAGGACCTTTTACTGGGTATCTAAAAACGTCATTATTGTTGTATAAGGAAATTAAAGCTTTTTACTAAAGAGGAATTTTTGAAAAAGAAACCATCTAGGGAAGTGTGCCCTACCCTAGCGCATCCTTTGGCAGCTTGAGCGCACCATTTTAGTGGCCAGACACTCCGAAAAGTCAAACCCTATTTTTGACTGGTACTAGAAAACCAGAATAAGTACTAGAAGCACCAGTCCAAAAGTGCGTAGGTTGTTAGCACTCGGTAATTTATTTGGGATCCATCAAATAAATGATAAGGTAACCTACAAACCAAATTTAGTTTGGATTCTGACCCTTTTAACTGGAGAGGGCTCTCTCAAATGTAAATACTAAAAATACTCAAAAAATATTTGGCAGTGAGCACATAGAGGTCAGATTCTACAATAAGACATGTTTTTTTAAGTTAAAAAGGGTTGGTAGGACAAACAAGAGGAAGAAAACATTGGGCAATGGGGTCAAATCCTGAGATATACTATGAATATTAATACAATTAATGTACTCCTGAGGGAACAGATGAAAAATAAGCATATCCTTCAACAATAAATAGTATTCAGATGATGTCAAGACAGAAAAGATAAAATCCCATTACAAATGAAAGCATCAAACAAAGATGAATTATCAATTGTAACTTTAGAGAAATAACATCAGTCTCACTACAATAAACATAACACTTAACATAGAGTGAATTATGGTCCTGTAATAATTAAACACGACAACTACATTAACCATATGAAAGGAGCATCTATCAAGGATGAATTTGAGTCATGTACTCTTAGCTATGCTTAGAAGAAAGAACATAAATTAAATGAATGTAAAAAAGAGGAAAACACACTAAAGAATACACTGTGATGAATCTCGGCTGTCAGAGAGCATTGTACTACTGTATTAATTCATAAGGACATTTTCAGAAATTTACACACAGTCCCTTCGCCTTCCTGGATGAAAGTCCCCCCCTTCTCTATTCTTTTACAATGAAATATATAGCAATAAATTCCCCTTTCCAGCTCACAACTTCGAAATCCAACCCCTTTCCCAAAATAGAAATAGGTACAAATAGAACATGACACGTTTGAACTAATCTCTTGTTTTTCAGGAGAAACAATAGGATTCAAAACACCACCTATAATTCTCAAACCATAACAACTTTGTAAAATATGAGAACAACTTTTGTAGATAAGCTCATTCTGAAGAAAAACCTCTCTCAATTTCTTGAAATTCATCTCCAACTAGCCAGAATACATGTCACAAAAACATATCTTGAAAAGTAAATCATGACTATAAAATATGGCTCCAAGATTCCTTCTAATATCCCAATCCATGACATCTGTGTGAAAAATGAACAAGGTTAATGTTCTAGGGTTCGTGCTTGACAATAACCACCTTTGAATTTTGAAAACTCATTCTGGTTAATCTGGAAATCGTCCTGTAAGTCTCAACTACTATGGAAACTGACTGCCACATCCTCTTTGAAATGTCAGTTGTGTTTTTTTCAAATTTAATTTTATTTGAATAAAAATAATTCCCAAATATTTTTTATCCTATAAAATTAACTTTCCATAATTTAATTCATGCCCATGGTTTTGAAAAACCATTTATTGCTTGCTTCCCATGGTTTTCAAAACTAGGTCTTGTTTTTCCCAATTTACCATTTCAGTGTGAAAACTATTTACTGGTTTGTTTCCCATGGTTTTGAAAACCATGTCTTTGAAACCATCTTGGTAAACTATGAAAATATCCCTTGATCTTCCCCTTTTACTTATGTAAAAACCTTGGATAAATAATTGTCCAAATTTTCCATTCACATACATTTTCTTCTTTATGATTCTTTTCCATAGCAATAAACATTAATTTCTTTGCTCTGTAAAATTTAAATTTTATTGCTATAAAAAATTTTCACTGTGAGGAAGAATTTCATTTATTAGAAGTTCCATGATTATTATTGAAACGCACTCCTAGAAAATATGTCAGACATAAACCATATAATAAATGGTTTCAATATTATTTCGGGCTTGGGAGGAGTGGTTTTACTCCAAACCACTCTTACCCCTGAAATGCATCACTTAAGGACACACACTCTAACTTAAAAACCTGTGGTTTGGATTTCGGCTCGCCTTAAAGAATTAACCTGTTTTTACTTTCAACCCCTAAAATGTATATGTTCCCTCCATCAACCCTTTGAATTTTCAATATGAAAAAGTGAGATTCGTACCCATGGTTTGACATGAGGTCATGAATTAAATATTTGATTAAATATTAATATAAATATTTTAATATATAACTATTTATATCAATAATAATAAACCATTTTCCATTTTTCTAAGGACTTTGGGCATATGAGGCTGATCACATGACTTTGTGGATAGGATAAGGGAGCTTAAGATTAATAAAATGAATATTTTTAATTTTCAACGAGAATATGATAATAAGGGTAAAAATGAATGAAGTAATGGAACCTAGGGATTTAAGTAAGAATTAAGGCTAGATATAGGTTTGGGATATTTTACAATTTTGACTCATGGAGGACATGATTATTTTGGATGATTAGCGAGTGAAGGTTTTAGGTGGTGGGAGCTTGACGCAGCTGGTGAATTTTTTTTAAAATCTGAGTGTAAATATCACACAAGGACAAGACACCTTGGACAAATAATACAAATCAACATGTGATAACATTGGCTCCAATGAGGATGCTATCCTCCGAGTGAGGTATCAAAGAAATCATAGACCTGGTTCCTGATCCATTAGGTTGCTCCAAAAACATGTGTGTACCCTTCTCTGACTTGTCACCAGTATCCACTGAAAACTAAAGTATGTACACTTCTCTCAATTGAAAACTGAACATTAAATACACCACTACAATCTGAATGTACACACTGCTGAAAACCCAAACTGAAAATTACACGACCAACAAGATTATTTTCACACTCCCATCTACTCTAAAACTGTTGAAATGAATACTAAATCAAGTGATGCTAAATTTCCAATGCATCCAATAAATAAATTGGCTTCCCAATTGTCCTCTGCTCGCATTTTTCTTAAGAAGACAGACAAATGTAAAAGATGGTAGCTGAAAACAAAAATTGAATCCAAAATTTGAGATTATGAATGAAACAAATTCCCCCTTCACTGATGAATGTAATAGGATGGCCAGGAGATCTTGAAAACCATGAAAAATCATTTCTTCTTGATGAACAAAAACAGGAAGACAAGCCTCACTCATAAGTGTTTGTTGTTCTTTCTCTATCTCTTCAGTTAAGAGAACATTTTCAAATGAAATAGAAGCAATAAGTTTTCCTAGTCTTCCATGCATATAAAAAAAAACATTCATACATTATTGAAAATCTTCAAATATGACAACCATATTATGTGCATCAAGGTTATCCTCTTGTTCATCAAACAATTCTGATATGGTTTTATTAACCTTATGGAAATTTGCTTGAGGACTGTCATTTTGACTTTCAAATGAATGAATGGAAATAATTTCATGCTCATAATATTCTTGCAAATGTGAAAATCTAACAACATGAACTATTTCATAGTCTAGACTTCCCATGGATGCATTTTCAAAACTATGATTTTCAAAGGAATAAACTAAAACAACTTCCTCTTCATTATCTTTTTGTATTTCTGATTGAAAATGGCATACACTATTTTGTTTCTTTCCTGAAAATTTATGTCATTTGTTTGTTCACTGCTTGAAGTTTCCATAGATGCAATTTTAGAACCCTCATCCATGTCTAGGCCACTTAGAATTTGAACAACCACATCATTCAAAAGGGAAGAAAGACAACTTTGAAGCACTTCGTCTTGCTGGAAATCTTGTTGAATATCTTCATCAAGTTCAGGAAAAGGAAAATGACCTTTAGCAACAATTTCTTGATCAGTTTCATCTTCAACCAAAGAGGGGCTATTATTTGTTTTTGGGATGAATATTCATAAAGGTGTTATATTATTTCATCATTCATACACTCTTCATTACCAAAAACATTTCCAAGGTACTTAATGAAATGTTCACAAAATTCACAACAATCTTCAAACACCGAGAATGAAGGATTAGATTCTCCATAATGCTTAAAGAATGTTATGTGGAAATCCTTAAGAGAGTATAAGCTACCTAGTTTTAAACCTTCATACCATAATATTTCTTTCCTTTCTAGAGTATCCATAAACATTTTCATCAAACAATCCTCATGAAATTTAACCCCCAACTTACATATGTGCATGTGAAATCTAATCAAGTGCAAGAAAACATCATTTCCTTTCCCATGTTTGAATTTAGGAAAATATTTTTGCCAATCTATGTAATGAATAAGATTTGGAAATACATGAATATGAGATCGATTCATTGGAGCATACCTTGCATATCTGCTATCCATCTTGAAGCAGTGGAGTGATCAATAAAATCTTTAGGCTACTGAGTCTTTGGACAATGGATTCACCATGAAAATTTTGAATTCTGGAATCTTGAAAATGGATTCGCTAGGTGAATGATGTACAACCTTTCTATGTTTGAATAATTTTCACCATCAGTACTCAGATTTTAAATTTGTCATTTATCCTAGGGAACATTTAACTGTCTCACCCTGACAACGGCTCCAAAATGTTAGCAATCGGTAATTTCTTTGGGTTGCATCAAAGAAATGCCAAGGTAACCTACAAACCAACTTTAGGTTGGATTTTGACCCTTCCAACCAGAGAGGGCTCTCTCAAACATGTAAAGACCTAAAATACTCAAAAACTATTTGGCAATGAGCACACAGAGGTCCGATTTTGCAATAGGACATGTTTTTTTTAGTTTAAAAGGGTTGGTAGGACAAACAAGAGGAATAAAACATTGGGCAATGGGGTCAAATCCTGAGATACAATATAAATATTAATACAATTAATGTACTCATGAGGAAATAGAGGCAAAATAAGCATATCTATTGAGACCCTAAATTGACATCCCCACTACCTTATTTTACTCCTCATCTATACCTTTTTGGCTTACCTAAGCTTGGGTAAATGACAAA
>ML776571.1:1200707-1327210 GCA_009831015.1 Picea engelmannii
TTTTACCTCTAGATAAGTCCAGCCTTCCTGTACCAGCTCAACTATCCTGTACTTGTGCATCGAATTGCCACTGTCTGAATCCGGTACCAAGCACACCTTCTATGCATATTCGGTACTGAATCTCACCTGTCGTGATCCGATACCAATGGTCGTAGACTGTTTTGATCCGGTACCCCATTTGTGCACTATTCGGATCTAGTACCATCTACCTGTTACATTCCGATACCAATTCAGGAAGCCGTATGTACCAAGTTTAGCTCTAGATCGTACCCAATACAATTGTTGGATGATTATTGAATCATAAATGTTTTAGCAAGGCTATGTTAGGATAGTTTGTTGTTGCTTCATCCTCATGCACTTCGTGTCATGAGGATGAAGCTTAGAATATGTAACCGAATAATTAAATTTAACAATTGAATGATTTGCAAACGATTTCACCTCCTTGTGTTTCATGACTAAGACTGTTTAAATAGTCATGGAAAGGATGGTGGAAGTAGTAGGAGAGTTAGAAAAATACAACATATGAAATAGTGTTACATTATAGAACATATTCTGGGTGAAGATTAATAGAAGGACATCATTTATCTCTATGCCTTGATCGCCTATGATTGAATGTGAGTTGAGTTGTTAGCATAGTTTGATTCTATGTTTTGAAGTTTGAAAAAGAGTAATGTGCAGGTTGAAAACAAGTTTACTGTAGACTCCAGTCACTGACCTGTTGAAGTGACAAGGGCCCACCGCCCAACAAAGGTCAGCACCTTCGTATATTAGTATTAGCATTTTCTTTCAATAGTATGAATGTTAGATTACCTGAAGCTTTAATTGCTTCAGATGATAACAATACAGTTTAGACTAAGAATTTTAATTATATGATCATTTAGAGAGATTTACTCACTCTGTTTTGCATATGCTCTGTTTTTATGAATTTGATTTTGTTTCATAGACATGAATGTTGGCAGCAGTAGTCAAACATATTTGAAGGAGAACTAGTGAAGTTTACAACAACACATTGTGAACCATAGCATACTCAGTATATTGGCTATTGAACTACCCATGCTATGTCTTGATGATTGATGTGTGATTTCCCTTTCAGAAGTTTGGTTGCATAGTTAATTCTCTCGGTCAGATAGAAGGTTTGATATGTCAGAAGAAATGTTGGCATGTTTTACAGGCAATGTATGCTTGTCATTGATGGCAAGTACAACATCGATGATGGCTTGAGTATAGGAAGAATGTAACAGACGGGCACCAGAAGTATTTTGGGAAGACGCTGTAGAGAAAGCTTGATAAGATCAGAAGAGATAGTGCAGAGGATGGTTGGCATGATTTACAGGCAGAATGTGCTTGTCACTGATGGAAAGATCAGAGTATGCAGAAAAGGAAAAACAAGGACAAAGTAAGCTCAGGAGGAATTAGAGTAGAGTTGAACGCAGTGCCTAAGCTCGGGAGGAGAAGCATCAGTGATCGTTGGATCCCATTTAAATTCCTGAAAGAAGGAGGACCGTCAAATCTGATTGTAGACAAGAATAACACACAAAAGAGGAGGAGCATAAGTTCCGACCATCGTTGGATTAGGGAGAACCTGTACGTTCATTAAAGTGTAAGGAGAAGGTGGTATACAAAATCCTGAAAGAAGGAGGACCATCCATCTACAGGAAGGACACGTGGACACAGATCAACATTTCGCTGACTGGAAAGTCAAAAGTATGAAATGCTCCAGCCTTTCACCTCTCGAACTTGTGATATGAGAAATCGTGAAATAATCTCAACCGTTAGATCGAGGGAAAATATGGACCGTTGATTAGGCACAACGAAGGCTCGTGGAGTTGTTAAGTCTCGATAAAATCTTGACCGTTGATCCAAGAGGGACGTGTGCCAGAAGATCAGAGCATGTCAAAGACTCCATTTCAGGATTTCGTGAATCGTGACTTTGAGAGGCAAGAAACAATTCCACAGGAATGCCGAAATCGCGAAATGCGAAATCGGAAATGATATGAGCTGTCAGATCAAGGGTTGATTGGGACCGTTGATCCCACACCATTTCGGGGTTTCGCAAATCACGACTTGGAGAGGTAAGAAACAATACTACAGGAATTTCGAAATCATGAAATGATCTGAGCCATCAGATCAAGGGTTGATTGGGACCGTTGATCCCACACCATTTCGAAGTTTCAAGATTAGTAGTTGGAAGCATTAAGAACATTCACCATAGGAATGCTGAAATCATGACTTGCGAAATCGCGATATGATATGAACTGTTGAATCAAGATCAGATTTGGACCGTTGAATCATAGGACAAGTGGCAAGCGATTGGAATTTTGTTGACTTGGAGTCAGCGAAGCATGGTGTGGAAACTCGCAAGATGCGAGATCACTATAATATCTGGACCGTAAGATCTATGGAGATTTCAACTGTCGCTCAGACTCGATGAAGTTTATAAACTCATGAAATATGAAGCATCTTTTGGCACAGCCTGTGGTCACCATCGGTGATCACGAGAAGGGAAGGAGTCAGTTCAGATAAGATCCATTTCATAGTTTTGGGGATTGGGACATGGAGTGTAACGAAATATTTACCACGGGGATCTCGAAATGGCAAAGTGCGAAATGGTGAAGTGAACGCAAGTTTCTATGAATTCAATCCAATGGTGCAGGTGAAGTTGAACAAGATCGTAGGGATACTTTTGCGCTTCTCATTGTAACAGCTAAAACAAATGATGATCTCTGCCAGAGGACTCGAAGAGGATTGAGTATGATCGCCAAAGAAGATGAAGAGTCTCAAGGCATCTTCCAATGGATTGAGGATTATTGATACAGGTGATTGACATATGGAAGGGGATTGAAGTCTGTAGATGAAAACTGAAAGGAAATTCTCATCTAAGATAGAGAAGATGAAGAGTCTCAACTACCAGAGAGGTTGAGGAATCTCAACATGACATCCAGTGATGTTGAAGGCGTGGGCAAACTGCCAAAGAAGTTGAAGGGTTACCATGATGATCAGACAGAGCACTCGAGATGTGGAGGAGATGAACACGGTGTGAGCAGGTAGAGGCATTGCGTACATTGCATGCACAAGGTGCACAGAAGCTATAAGTACACGACACAGAGAAGTGATGAGGTTGTTGTTGCTGAGGTGAAGTAATGCATGTGTGAGGAAGTAAATAGGTGGTGCAGCAGCTGAAATGGATAGGAAACAAAAGGTGCATTGAATGGGAATGGAACACAGAGCACAAAAGGCAGAAGAATAGAATGGTCAATGGATGCATGTTGGAAGACAATGAGGAAGATTGAGTAGAAAAATATTGTAGAACAGTGATGAGACTGGTAAGTTGTTATTGAACACTATATCACTGTAATTGGTTTAAGTATTTCATATTCATAATCTAGGGTGGAAGGGAGGTGCTAGGAAGGACTGGTGTCCTCAGAGGTTCAAGTGGGTGCTTGAACACGAGGAGTTGTAGCTTCCTTCTAGTTGGTGCTAGAGAAACTAGGGAGTTGGTGCTTCCTTCTAGTTGATGCTAGAGAAACCAGGGAGTTGGTGCTTCCTTCTAGTGGGTGCTAGAGAAAATAGAGAGTTGGTGCTCTCAGCAAGTTGCATCTTGCAAAATAGAGGTTGTAGCCTCACAATGAGTTGGAGCTCATATGTATGATAATGTAAAGAATGTAAATATTACTTATCATATAAATAAAAAGAGGTTTTTACCCTTTATGGGTTTCCTCAGGAAATATCTGTCTATGTATATCTCATATGTATGAATGATGTTGAATGTTACAATGCTTACTTCCCTGCATTACTGTGATTATCATTGAGAGGTCTGTAATGAGTTTTAAATAGGCATAATTGTTTAAGCACGGTAACAATTGATTCACCCCCCCTCTTAGTTGCCCAACAATTGGTATCAGAGCGGGTTCCTTTTTATTCAAAGGTAGATATGTAAGCTTAAACATGACAAGTCATGAAGGGACTTCAACCACTAAGCCCCCTCTATTTGATGGAACAAATTTTGCCTTCTGGAAGATTAGAATGAGAACATACTTAATGGCCTTGGGTGCTGATGTTTGGGATGTAGTAGAGACTGGATATGCAAAGCCTGTTGTGCTAGCCTCCAAGGACGATAAGTTAGAGTTTAGTTTTAATGCTAAGGGAATGAATGCTATCTTGAATGGACTTGTTGAAACTGAGTTTGTAAAGGTGATGCATCTTGAAACTGCCAAAGCAATGTGGGATAAACTTATTAGTAGTTATGAAGCAAATGACAAAGTAAAAGATGCCAAACTTCAAACATACAGATTGAAATTTGAACAACTAAAGATGAATGAAGATGAAACAATTAGCAAGTATTTTTTAAGAGTTGAAGAACTTGTAAATTCCATGAATGGTCTTGGTGAGAAGATTGAAGAACCATTTTTAGTTCAAAAGATTTTAAGATCTCTGCTTGATAAATTTAATTCAAAAGTCTCTACAATAGAAGAACTAAGTGATCTTAAAAATCTGTTAATTGATCAACTCCTAGGAACTCTAACTGCATATGAAATGAGAATTAACAAAGATAAATCCAGTACAAGAGAAGCAACTTTTAAAGCAGACAAGAATACTGATTCAGAATTAGATGATATTGAGGCAAAATTTGTGAGAAGGTTAAAGAAAGGATCAGGAAAATATCACAGGAAGTTGCCCTTCAAATGCTTTAACTGTGGTAAGATAGGTCATTTTGAATCTAAGTGTCCCCATCAGAAAAAGGACCAGAACTCTGATGATGAAAAGAAGTACAAATACAAGAAATATAATAAGAAGAAAACTTTGGTTGCAAATAATGACAATTCCTTAGAAGACACCGATAGTGACTCTTACTGTGAAGATAAGGCAAATGAATTCATGCTTATGGACAAAGAGGATTATGATAATAAAAGCATAGGAAGTGATGATAATGATGAAGAAGATGTGGTTGATATGGAAGGAGAACTGACCAGTGCATTGGAAGAAAGTGACAGACTCAGAATTAAGATCAGAAAGCAAAAACAATTGCTAATACAGTTCGAGAAAGACAATAAATAGATTTATGAAGACTTTGCCCCATTGAAAGTGAAATTAGAAGAGGCAAAGAAAATAGAAGACATACTAAAACAATATTTGTCAAAGAAGAAAGCCAGTTGTGAAGCCTTAGAAGAAGAGATAGTAAAAACCAGAAAAGAAATGGAGAAGTTTAACGGATTGTATCACCAAAATATGCCAAGTATTAAAGCCTCAGAAGGATTAACCTCCATTCTAAATGAACAAAGAAATCCAAAGTTGAAAACTGGATTGGGATATGAAGAAGGATCAAGTAGTGATCATCCAAGTAATACAGAACCCATCAAGTTTGTCAAATCCTCAAACATTGACAATAGTCACTCTGCAAAAACAAAGAAAGAAAATCGGCCACCAAGAAGGAATGAAATAAAAAGTACCAGAACCAAATTTGGAGATCAGAAAGATTATCGGCATGAAAGAAATCGACCTCCTCAAAGAAGACAAATTTTTTCAAGGTACAAAGGTTTTTTCTATGGTTATTGTTTTTTCTGCTCTAATTTTGGTCACAAATCTATAAATTGATCTTTAAGATTTAGATATGAACAATCAAGATATTCAACGAATAACTATCTTCCACAACAAAGATTGAGACAACCAAGCAACAAACAATCACAAACTATAAATCATGTGATGACTGGGAGAAGGACATAGGTGAAACACAACAACAGTTATGAGCATAACAATCGTTATGATATATTATTCAGTGAACTGGAATGTTACAATTGTCATAATTATGGACATAAAGATACAGACTGTCGCTTAAGGAATCACAATCCAGACTTGATCCCCACTATTGAAAATGTCAAGGTTTGGAAGAAGAAAGCAAATGACAAGTGTGGACTAGTATTATCAGCCCAAAAACAAAAGAATCCCTGGTATATTGACAGTGGATGGTCCAAACAAATGACTAGAGACAAAAGTAAGTTTCTAACTTTAAGTGAAAACAAATCAGGGAATGTAACTTTTGGAAATGATGCACCAGGAAAAATAAAAGGTAAAGGAATGGTAATCCTGAGTAATGGCAAAGGAAAAGATTAAGATGTGTTGTTTGTAGATGGTATGAAACATAATCTACTAAGTGTCAGTCAAGTTTGTGACAAAGGATGTGAAGTTGTTTTTACTTCTAAAGACTGTAAAATAAAGGCTTTGAGTTCAGGACACCTGATTGCAAAAGGGATAAGAACAAAAAATAATGTCTATGTGTTAAAATAAGAAAAAGAAGATTGTCACTTAAGCAAGTATGATGAAAGTTGGCTGTGGCATAGGAGACTTGGACACCTAAATTTTGATCATATAATCAAGCTCAGAAACAATGGGGCAGTAAAGGATCTTCCAAAGATATCAAAGCCATATAACTCTGTTTGTAAACCCTGCCAGATAGGAAAGATTACTCTCACTCAGTTCAAATATAAAAACTTTCCCTCAACAGAAAAACCTCTCTAGTTAGTACATATGGATTTATGTGGACCATCAAGAAAAGAAGGTACAAGAAAAGAAAACTATTTTATGTTGATTATTGATGATTATTCTAGACTAACATGGGTTGCCTTTTTAAAGGAAAAATCTGAAGCATTTGAAAAATTCAAAGTGTTTAAGGCTCTGAATGAGAATCAAACAGGAAAAAGATTAAAGGCAGTAAGGTCTGATAGAGGAGGAGAGTTTAGTTCATGGAACTTCAAAGAGTTATGTGTTAAACATGGGATCAAAAGAGAGTACACAATTCCAAGGACTCCACAACAAAATAGAGTTGTTGAGAGGCATAATAGATCAGTACAACAAGTGGCAAGATCAATGATGAATGAAAGGAACATACCTGAGACTTATTGGGTGGAAGCAATTCATACAGCTGTTCATATCCTTAACAAATCTCATCTCAGGCCACACAGTGACAAGACCCCTTATGAACTATGGTTTGGAAGACCTGCTTCAATCAAGCATTTTAAAGTTTTTGGGAGTAAATTTTATATCAAGAACAATGATGAAAATATTGGCAAATATGATGATCGGGCTGATGAAGGTATCTTTTTGGGTTATGATACAAATAGTAAAGGGTACAGATGTTACAATAAGAGACTGCATAAACTAGTTGATTATATAGACATAAAAGTTGATGAAGAAATCCCAGCCAGAAATGTAAGCAGTGTTGAACCAAGAACAAAAGATATAGTTGAAGATGCAGATGAACAGGTCCAAGGATCAGAAAAGGAAGAATATGAATAAGATGAAGATACGAATACTCAGACTGACACAAATCAGCAGAAAGAAGCAAAATCACCTCTCAGAATTATTAGAAAGAATCATCCTGAAAATCAGATAATTGGAGATATAAATAAAGGAGTTCATACAAGAAGGAAATTGATTAAAGACTCAGAACAATCTCATGTTTCCTTTTTATCTATGACTGAACCTAAAATTTTTGAGGAAGCTATCCAGGATGATAATTGGATTAGAGAAATGAATGAAGAGCTTGATCAGATTGAGAAGAACAATACTTGGGAGCTTTTCCCTAGACCTGAAGATAAAAATGTAATAGGTTCCAAATGGGTGTTCAAGAATAAAATGAATGAAAAAGGAAAAGTTGTTAGAAATAAAGCTAGATTGGTCTGTAAAGGGTATGCACAAGTTGAAGGTCAGGACTTTGATGAAACTTTTGCACCAGTGGGAAGATTGGAAGCTATTAGAATGTTTCTTGCTTATTCATGTCATAAGAACTTTAAAGTTTATCAGATGGATGTTAAGTCAATATTTCTTAATGGAGATCTAGAGGAAGAATTATATATGGAGCAACCTGAAGGATTCTCATTGACAGATAATCCTAATAATGTTTGCAAGATGAAGAAGGCCTTATATGGACTGAAACAAGAACCACAAGCTTGGTATTATAGACTGGACAAATTTTTACAAGATAAAGGATTCAAGAAAGGTACTGTTGACAACAACCTTTACATTAAGTCTGAAGGTGATAATTTATTAGTTGTTTTGGTTTATGTAGATGATATTATTTTTGGGTGCACTAATGAATCATTTGTCTAGTGGTTTTCTAACTCTATGCAAATAGAATTTGAGATGTCCATGATAGGAGAATTGTCATATTTTCTTGGCTTACAAGTAAAACAGAGTTCTCCAGGAATTTTTATATCTCAAGAAAAATACTTGAAAGAGATGTTGAAGAAATTTCAGATGGAGTACTCTCTTGTTAATACACCCATGGTGGTTGGTTGCAAGCTCAGTAAAGATGACATTTCACTCGATGTTGATCAAAGGACATATCAATCAATGATAGGTAGTCTTATGTACATCACAACATCCCATCCTGATGTAATGCAAGTTGTTGGAATGGTAGGTCATTATCAGTCTTCTCGTAAACAACGTCATTTGGTAGCTATCAAAAGGATATTCAAATACTTGAAGGGAAAAATGAATTATGGTTTGTGGTATCCCATAAATAAGAATTTTCAGTTAACTTCTTATTCAGATGCAGATTGGGCAAATTGTGTAGATGGAAGAAAGAGCACCAGTGGAGGTGCTTTCTTCCTGGGAGACTCGTTGGTAGCATGGATTAGTAAGAAATAGGGGTCTATTTCCTTATCAACTACAGAAGAAAAGTAAATTGCTGCTGCTACTTGCTGTACTCAGATCTTGTGGATGATTCAAACTCTTGCCAATTTGAAGGTAAACTATACTAATCCGATTACAATTCACTGTGATAACACTAGTGCCATTAGTGTCTCCAAGAATTCTGTTCTTCATTCCAAGACTAAGAATATCCCAATAAAATACCATTTTCTCAGAGAACAAGTCACAAACAGATTTCTTCAGTTGAATTATATCTCTTCCACAGAACAGATAACAAACATCTTTACTAAACCCCTAGACAAGACACCATTTGATTATCTCCGACAGAAGCTGGGTGTCATCCCATCTGACATCTAATCAAGTTCATCTTGTTAGGGGGAGTTTTGTATTGATTGATTGAATATCTGATACCTCCTAAAAATACTGCAACAACTCAGGGGGAGCATGTTCTCTTTGACATTGATGTCAAAGGGGGAGAAAAGAATCTGGGTTCCTTTGTTTCCATCAATGCTAAAGGGGGAGATTGTTGGTCTGTTTTACAAGCAGTGGTATGTTTTATAGGCAGCGTATGCTTGTCATTGATGGCAAGTACAACAATGATGATGGCTTGAGTACAGGAAGAATGTAACAGATGGACACCAAAAGTATTTTGGGAAGACGCTGCAGAGCAATCTCGATAAGATCAGACGAGATAGTGCAGAGGATGGTTGGCATGCTTTATAGGTAGTATGTGCTTGTCACTGATGGCAAGATCAGAGTATGCAGCGAAGGAAAAACAAGGACAAAGTAAGCTCAGGAGGAATTAGTGCAGAGTCAAACGCAGTGCCTAAGCTCGGGAGGAGAACCGTCAGTGATCATTGGATCCCATTTAAATTCTCGAAAGAAGGAGGACTGTCAGATCTGATTGTAGAAAAGAAGAATGCACAGAAGATGAGGATAGATCTCAGGCATCATATATGAGCATAAGTTTCGACCATCGTTGGATCAGGGAGAACCTACACATTCATTAAAGTGAAAGGAGAAGCGGGTATACAAAATCTCGAAAGAAGGAGGACTTTCCGTCTACGGGCAGGACACGTGGACACTAATCAACATTTTGCTGACTGGAAAGTCAAATGTATGAAATGCTCCAGCCTTTCACCTCTCGAACTTATGATATGCAAAATCATGAAATAATCTCAACCGTTAGATCAAGGCCAAATATGGACTGTTGATCAGGCACGATGAAGGCTCGTGGAGTTGCGAAGTCTCGATAAAATCTTGACCGTTGAACCAAGAGGGACACGTGGCAGAAGATCAGAGCATGTCAAGGACTCCATTTTGGGGTTTTGYGAATCACGACTTGGAGAGGAAGGAAACAATACCACATGAATGTCGAAATCGTGAAATGATCTCAGCCGTCAGATCAAGGGTTGATTGGGACCATTGATCCCACGCCATTTCGGGGTTTCATGAATCGGGACTTGGAGAGGCAATAAATAATACCACAGGAATGTCGAAATCGCAAAATGAAAAATCGTGAAATGATCCGAGCCATTAGATCAAGGGTTGATTGGGACCGTTGATCCTAGACCATTTCAGAGTTTCGTAGATCGGTAATTGGAAGCGTCAAGAACATTCACCACAGGAATGTCGAAATCACGACTTGCGAAATCGCGATATGATCTGAACCGTTGAATCAAGATCAGATCTAGACTGTCGAATCATAGGAAAGGTGGAAAACGATTGGAATTTTTCTGACTTAGAGTCAATGAAGCATGGTGTGGAAACTCGCAAGATGCGAGATCGTGACAAGATCTGGATCGTCGGACCTATGGAGATTTCAACAGTCGAGAAGACTCGATGAAGTTTATAAACTCAAGAAATATGAAGTGCCTTTTGGCATAGCCTATGGTCACTACCGGTGGTCATGAGAAGGGAAGGATTCAGTTTAGATAAGCTCCATTTTAGAGTTTCGGGGATCCGGACATGGAGTGTAACGAAAACTTTACCACAGGGGATCCCGAAATGGTGAAGTAAACGCAAGTTTCTATGAATTCAATCCAATGGTGCAGGTGAAGTTGAACAAGATCGCAGGGATACTTTTTCACTTCTCATTGTAAAAACTAAAACAAATAATGATCTCTACCAGAGGACTTGAAGAGGACTGAGTATGATTGCCAAAGAAGATGAAGAGTCTCAAGGCATCTTCCAGTGGATTGAGGATTATTGATACGGGTGATTGACATATGGAAGGGGATTGAAGTCTGTAGCTGAAAATAGAAAGGATAAGCTCATCTAATATAGAGAAGATGAAGAGTCTTGACTGCCAGAGAGGCTGAGGAATCTCAGCATGACATCCAGTGATGTTGAACACGTGGGAAGAACGCCAAAGAAGCTGAAGGGTTACCATGATGATCAGAAAGAGAACTTGAGATGTGGAGGAGATGAGCGCAGTGTGAGAAGGTAGAGGCATTGCATACACTGCATGCACAAGGTGAACATAAGCTATAAGTACACGACACAGAGAAGTGGTGAGGTTGTTGTTGCTGAGGTGAAGTAATTCATGTGTGAGGAAGTAAAGAGGTGGTGCAGCAACTAAAATGGATAGGAAACAAAAGGTGCATTGAATGGGAATGGAAAATAGAGCACAAAAGGTAGAATAACAGAATGGGTAGTGGATGCATGCTGGAAGACAGTGAGGAAGACTGAGTAGCAAAATCTTACAGAACAGTGATGAGACTGGTAAGCTGTTATTGAACACTATACCACTGTAATTGGTTTCAGTATTTCATATTCATAATCTAGGGTGGAAGGGAGGTCTTAGGGAGGATTGGTGTCCTCAGAGGTTTAAGTGGGTGCTTGAACACAGGGAGTTGTAGCTTCCTTCTAGTTGGTGCTAGAGAAACCAGGGAGTTGGTGCTTCCTTCTAGTTGGTGCTAGAGAAACTTGGGAGTTTGTGCTTCCTTCTAGTGGGTGCTAGAGAAAACAAAGAGTTGGTGCTCTCAGCAAGTTACAACTTGCAAAATAGAGGTTGTAACCTCACAATGAGTTGGAGCTCATATGTATGATAATGTAAATAATGTAAACATTACTTATCATATAAAGAAAAAAAGGTTTTTACCCTTTATGGGTTTCCTCAGGAAATATCTATCTCTATATATCTCATATGTATGAATGATGTTGAATGTTACAATGCTTACTTCCCTGCATTATTGTGATTATCATTGAGAGGTATGTAATGAGTTTTAAATAGACATAATTGTTTAAGCACGGAAACAACTGATTCACCCCCCCTCTTAGTTGCCCAACAAGAAATCCATCTCATACTTGGATGTGCCATAATGGAGTAGATAGCCTCTTTGTGAAAGACAACCAAAGTGTGTTTTAGTTTGCCAATTTGTTTTGTTTCTAGCATACATAATCTAGAATAGTTCTACACTCGTGACATTAGAATTACCTTTCTTACTGGTGTCTTGTAACTCTGTTGATTATGAATCCTAGATTGATAATTAATGAGTCCATTATACTAAACATATAAGAAGCACAACATTTTGGCGTCGTTGTCGGGGAGTTGCAAACGGTAGGAAGTGATTTTTAGCTTATATTATTTGCATAAATTTTGAATTCTTTTAAAGGATTCTTGAGGGAGGAGGATAAAACGTTTAAGATGTGATTGAAGAGCCACGTGGCCACTAGAGTGGGGTTCTCCGAAGCCAGGTTTCCTTCTTACCCTCTAGATAGAATTAGGATTTCAATTCAGTTAAGAATCAAATTTTCATTTTTTGCATAGATATAGATATAACAAGGGTAGATTTGTAAGCTCTAAAGATTCAAAAACAAACCCCCCCACTAATCCAACTGACACTGGTGCAGGAAAAATTCCACCAGGAGAAAATTCAAGGGGAGTTAGTGAGGCTCCAGAAGAAGAACCTAAAATGGAAGAATCAACATTGGGGCAGGTAGAACGTAAATCTTCTACACATTTGGGAGACACAAAATATCTAGTTTCTGAACCCTCTATCAGTGGAATGGTAGAAGAAGAAGGAAATGCAACCACAGAGACTGAAACTTTTGGGTTCCCAATCTTGGATATTTCGAGAAACATCAGCATGAAAAATATCCCACTATCATCGTTACCCACTTTCAGAGGTATGTCAACTGAAGATCTAGATTTATTTTTATTCGAGTTTGACATATTATGTAGAAGCTATAACTACTCAGACGATTCCCAAAAACTTAAGATCCTTCCTACTACAATGAAAGATTCAGCCTTAAGGTGGTTCATGAGCTTAGGAGAAAATACAATCCTCTCTTGGAATCAGATGAAAGACACATTTTTACGGAAATACCAAGACGATTGTAAGGATAATGCTAAAAACAAAATTTTTAAAATGGAGCAAACAAAATATGAAAGCCCTGAAGACTACTTAGAAAGGTTCTTATACAACTATCAGAAATCAAAACTATTCACCACAGACCTAGCTGTAGTAAGAAATGTATTCTTGAAAGGTCTTAGAGATGATTGCATAGAGGTTTTAAACTTGTTGAGTTCAGGAGATGTACACCAAAATCCTTTTACAGAGATTGTAGATTACTGTAGAAGATACTCAAGAGGACAAAGCTAAAACAGGCAAAGGACCAATAGATCCTTTTAGTATAAATACAAAACAAATCTCAGGGGTTGTCACCAGAACTGAGTTAGGAAACTTATTAGAGAACTTTAAAAAAGACGTCTTGAGCACAATCACTAACCAGTTAGATACTCTAAAAATGAAAAAGAAACAAGAAGAAGAGGTTGCTTTAGCAATATTTTGTCATAGATTTCGAAAGAAGCACAGTGAGAAAGAATGCCCATTAAATGTCATAGAAATGTATGGCCTGTGTACACTAGAACACCCCACATCTGAGTGTCCAACTTTTCTTGAGCTACAAGCCATGTATAGGGGAGGAGGAGTCTCACAAGAACAACCATACCCTTTCAGAAGACCTTGGAGAGCTCAAAACCCCAATACATTTTATGATCCTAATGCACAATATCATCAACAACAATGGGGTCCTTCTCCAATGACCTATCCACAATGGACACCTCAACAAGCTCAAACTCAACCTTGGAAACAAGGTTGGAGGGGACCTGTGTATGGAAATACCTCTTATCCTACATATCCACAGTACCTTGCAAGATTTACTCCCACCTCCTATACAACAACAATTTACAACCCCCTTGAACCCCAACCAGTAGCAGCAACCACATATAAATGCCAATCAACAACCACAAAACCATGTTGCCCACAACCCTCTAAAACCAACAACAATCCCTGCCCAGCCAATCCCTAACCGCAATAATCTAACCACCCACCCAGTACAAAATACAGAAGTTCAAACCTTTCCCACCTATGAAATTCAACTACGATCGAGGAAAACTATAAACTAATCAAATCCTGTAGTAATAATTCAGGAAGAAAATGATAACCATTCTGAGGAAGAAAACACTCAAACCACCCCTGTAGAAGAAGAGACCTCCCCTTCTATTCCAATCACCTCTCAGTCTGTACAAGTACCCCAACAAGTTAATCTCCCACCCTACCCCAAAAGACTATTAGTGAAGAAAATTGACACACCCTTGCACAGAGATATAGAAGATGAATTACGAAATGTATGTATAAAAATACCTCTGCTGCAAGACATTAAGGATATCCCCATAAATGCCAAAATCATAAGGGATATTTGCATTAAGAAACTAGGAAGGAAGAAAAGGGAACCTCCCCTTGTTCAGGTGGTGGGACAATTATCTGAATTTATTTCTGAAATGCCATACAAATATAATGACCCTGGAAACCCAGTAGTCACTGTTGAAATTAATGGTATTTCTCTACCAGACACACTCATTGATTTGGGTGCAGCAATTAATGTAATTCCTTTTGACACTATGCAAAAGATCCAAATCAACCAGTTAAGACCAACCCAAACCATGATAGAGTTGGCAAATAAGTCAGTCAATAGCCCTGCATGAAGTCTAGATGATGTCACAGTCACTCTAGCTTCCTGGGAATATCCAGTAGAATTTTTAGTCATCTATTCTAAATCATCCTCCAAACCAGGACGCCCTATGGTTCTTGGCCTCCCTTGGATGGCCACAGCAGATGCCTTTATCAGCTATCGGTCTGGCGAGATGACTATATCCAATGGCACACATAGCCAAAAACTTGTTTTCTTCCCTCCTGCCCAACCGGCACAGGAAATACCTGTTTGGTTAGAAAACCCTTATGGAGAGGAAGATTGCATCAGACCCTTTTTAACACTTGAACAAGTAAGAGGAATGCAAGAAAAATCGGATGAACAAGTCTTAAGTTTATTTTTGGCTGACACAAATTGCATTGAATATCTGAGGTCTTTTGCAGAGTTGTCACATATTTTCAGTTCTGAATTTCAACAAACTTAGCACCCTGATATTACTCAATTATATACTTTATCACCAGCTTCCTCAGAGAAGGAAGAAACTACTGAACATGTTGAGATTATCCTAGGAAAACCTTTGTATATCAACTCTAGTTTGGAACCAGAACAAAAGACGCAAGTAATTGAAATGCTCCGAAGACAATTTGATTCCTTTGCATGGGATTATGCAGACATGAAAGGAATTCACCCTGACACATGCACACACCATATCTACACTAATTACCAAATCGGACTAGTTAGACAGCCTCAGCGAAAGATGAATCCAACCGTTAAAGATATTGTAAAAGAGGAATTGCAAAAACTCCTTCAAGACAATCTCATATACCCCATTTCAGATGGTCAATGGGTATCTCCACTTGTCATAGTTCCCAAGAAAAATGGTAAGTGGAGGATATGTGTAGACTTCCAGGATTTAAACAAAGCCACCCATAGGGATTATTTCCCCTTACCATTTATTGATCAGGAGTTGGATACCTTGTCCGGAAATAAGTATTTTTGGTTCCTGGATGGGTTTAGTGGTTATAACCAAATACAAATAGCACCCAAAGACCAGGAGAAGACCACTTTCACTTGCCCATGTGGTACCTATGTTTATAGGGTGCTCCCTTTTGGACTTTGCAATGCCCCAACCACTTTTCAAAGGGTTGTCCTAGCCATTTTCTCTGACTTGACCAATGATTGTTTGGAAGTCTACATGAATGACTTAATAGTCCATGGACAAGACTTCCAACAAGCTTTGACCAGTATAGAAAAATTCTTGATTAGGTGTAAGGAAACTAACCTTTCCTTAAGAAATGAAAAGTAAAAAATGATGCTCACTGAAGGTATTTTTTTGGGACATCACATTTTTGGTTCTGGAATGAGACTTGATCTAGAAAAAAATTATATTATTACACAAATCAGAATACCTTCCTCACAAAAGGAAGTTCAAAGTTTTTTAGGGCATGTTGGCTACTATAGAAGATTCATTCTGAATTTTACAAACCTAGCTACCCCTTTATTCAAGTTATTATCTAAAGAATCTGAATTTAAGTGGGATGATGAATACCAAATATCTTTTGAAATTCTAAAACATAAATTGTCAACTACCCCTATATTAAGAGGACCAAATTGGTCCCTTCATTTTCATATCTGTACTGATGCCTCAGACATAGCCCTTGGGGCAATTCTTGGACAAAGATAAAATCAAATGCCCTATGCTATTTACTTTGTCAGTAAAAATATGTCTCCATCTGAAGTTAATTATACGGTCACAGAAAAAGAATTGTTAGCTGTAGTCCATGCTATCAATAAATTTAGACACTATATTACATGATATCAAGATTTTGTACACACTGATCATTCAGCCATCAAATTCTTAATGAGCAAACCTATAACAAATCCTAGAGTTACAAGATGGCTCTTATTATTGCAAGAGTTTAATATCAACATTATTGATAGACCTGGTAAGGATAATCTCTTGGCTGATTTCTTATCTAGAATGATTCATTTGGGAGATAATGCACTGGTAGAAGATAACTTTCTTGATAAAAAAATGTTTTCTATTTCTACATTCACTCCTTGGTATGCAGATGTAGCTAACTATCTTGTGACAGGAAGGATGCCTCATAAATTGTCTCCTAGAGAAAAACAAAAAGTAATTTAGCTAAGTGAAAACTACATGTGGTACGATGATTGCCTCTAAAAAACAGGACCAGATTTGGTAATCAACAGATGTGTAAGGGAAGATTAAATTCATGATATTCTGCAAGCCTTCCATGATGGTCCTTGTGGAGGACACTTCGCAGACAAGAGGACCGCTTACAAAGTTCTGCAATCTAGTTATTAATGGCCTCATATTTTCATAGATGCTAAAACCTATGTATCCAATTGTGATGAATGCCAATGAATGGGTAAGCCTACTACATGATACCAAATGCCACTTCAAGCCTAGGTAGTTTTTGAGCCTTTTGAGAAATGGGCATTAGATTTTGAAAGGCCCATTAACCCTGCATCTAAAAAGAAAAAGTATATACCTGTATGCATTGACTATGTGACTAAATGGGTTGAAGCAAAAGATTGACCAACTACAAGTGAAAAATCAGTGGTAGATTTCCTTTTTAATGACATCTTTACTAGATCTGGTGTACCTCATGAAATTGTGACTAATCAGGGAACTCAATTTACCTCTCATTTAGTCAAAGCTGTTACAGAACAATACAAAATCAAACACAGGAAATCTACACCCTACCATCTATAGGCAAATGGACAAGTAGAGTCTACCAACTAGGTTATTGAGTCCATTCTTACCAAAACTATACAGCTACACCACAAGGATTGGGCTGAAAAATTATTAGAATCCTTATGGGCTTATAGAATCACCTAGAGGAATACAACAGGACATACACCCTACGAGTTGGTGTATGGGAAGCAGGTGCTTCTTCCCATAAAATTTTAGATCAAAACCTTCATGACCGCAGTACAAGTTGGCATGAACTTAGATGAAGCACAAAAACAAATACATTTGCATCTTAATGAGTTGGACAAAATCAGGTAGGAATCACTTCAAAGAACCACTCTCATTCAAGAGCAGAGAACAAAATGGCATGACAAGTATCTGAAAAAGAATTTTTTTTAACAAGGAGATTGGGCCCTGTTGTATGATAGAAGATTCAAGAAATTCAAAGGTAAGTTAACTACTCATTGGATGGGACTTTACGAAATTGACACTATCTATGATAATGGTTCAATCAGGATAAAGACAATTGATGAACAACAGACACCACTACTTGTGAATGGTCATCGGTTGAGAATTTATAGCAAACCCCTGTCAAAAGAGGAATTTCTGGCTTGTATACTACATAATTCAGATATGCAGGTGATCAGTAAGGAAGGAGACCCTCCTACTGATCCACATTGATTGATTGGTTTATTAGAAACTTTTGTACATAGGTGTGGATCAAGTTTTGTTAATAAGATAAATGTAACAAGAGATTCTTACCTCCTTTTGTTTTACTTTCACAATTGTTTTTTAAGTAGATTTCTATCATTTATTTGATCCTTCATGAAATTCCTAAACATCAGTTTGTAGGCATCAACAATACTCTGTTCTGATCCAGTACCAACAATATTGCTTTGGTACCAGAAATCTTGTTCTGGTCCGGTACTAGAAGTCTACCTTCATACGGTACTATCAGGACACATTACCTAATTGACAAGGCATGCTATGAATCTTTCAAAATATTATGTCAACTAATATGAATTATGAATCCATGCCACAACTACTTAAGCTGGAACCAAGAAGCCGAATGCAACATCAAATGGTAGCCCTTGTGAAGCAATAATTTCTTTTGGTTCTGTTGACAACTAAAGGGAAGTATTTTAATTTTTTTTGGTTCTGTTGCTAACTAAAAGGAAGTATTTTAATTTCTTTTGGTTCGGTTGCTAGCTAAAAGGAAGTATTTTAATTTCTTTTGGTTTTGTTGCTTGAAAAGAAAAAAAGAGACACAATCTTTACCTATGATTGTTCAAAGAACCATAATCCGCTTCAAAGACTAGAAGTTGCCTTTATCCAATATTTCAACATGATTAAAGGGACCAAAAATATATTAGTCTACAAGTAACTATCCCACCCTAACTAGACTTCAATAGTATTCATTGGATTATCTTTACTAAAGAGTAACATATGAGTATATGAACACTCTCTATCATGGGAACACTAGGAAAACTTTTATGGAAGAGGATGTATCAGTACCCTAAGGAAACTTTAGGTCATTCTCTTATGGACAAACTCAGACAAAATTATACATCTGGATCACTCTAAAGAAATAATGTGCATAAAAAGTTTATTTTTCCTTCAGACAAATCTTTAAAAGACATTCAAAAAAAGAGAATATACCTTCCAACCCAATACCATCCCAGCCTGTAAAAAGGTTTTCAGACGAGCCTCCCCTGTCACCGTGTCGAGCACTCTTTAATAAAAATCAAAATAGGTGACTATGGACCAGAAGCCTCTGATGGAAAAAGGGTTTAAGAGACTAACCCGCCAGGATACTGAACAGGTCTATTGGTAGCAAGTACCGGTCTGTGGTATGACTAGGCAAACCCATTAGGGTATTGAACATTCCTGTTGGCAATGAGGCATTCTACCCGGGGAAGGTATTTCTCACTAATTATCACAACTACCCCACCAAAGTACTGAACAAGCTTGCTGACAGTGGGTTCTGGTTGGGAAATGTCTCATCTATACTTGTCTGATTGAAAAATTCACTTTTGTCATCTAAAAAAAAAGCAAAGATCACTATTGGCATTTCTGACATACAAACTCCAGATTAATAAGCAACATAATTACTACAAGAAAATGTCCATTTGAGAATTACCCTAAGTCAACTTATCAGCCTGACATCTAAATCCTACATTATCTAATAAGGAAACTTCTTAAGAGTGGAGCCCTAATTAGGAAGTCTAATCTACTTATACTGTGAAATTTATCTATAACATCTAATGATAGTAAATATCTGAAGAAAGTTAGGATTGGATCTGTTCTTCTGGAAAATATATAAGAAATACCCTGTTTTCATTGCTGAATGCTACCTTTGTCAATAAGTCATCACAAGAAAGACAATTTCAATTTTTAGGCATGTGATCATATTCTAGGTGATAAATGTACTTCTGAAATTTGATTTGGTTTCTTTTTCTCTTATCATCTTTTCTCCATTATGATATAGAATGTTGAATCTTCTTGCATAAGGTTATGCAACATCCGTGGCATAGGGGGAAGGTCAAAGAGCTCCTTCATAACTCTTTTTCAGACTCACATCTCACCTTCAGAAACCAGCATGATCACCCTACAACCCTGCAGAACCAAATACAAAAGAAGATAAGCACAGAATAAAGAAGTACAGGAAATTCCAATACCAAACTTTCAGAAAACTCCAGCCTAAAAAGATGAATTATGACAATCTACAAGCAGTCGCATATGCTATGGGTATTGACCATACAAAGGTAAAAGAAAAGGTAACATGGTATGGGTATGTTAACAAAGGTAAAAGAAAAGGTAACAAAGGTAACATGGTATTGACTCATAAAACTACAATAGGTATGAACATATATACTAGATCTTATGACCTTAGTATTAAAACCATGCACCAATCCCTCATACCCATATGCCTAAACTTAATCAATCCTCTCATAAGTGCTCAAAAATGGTTGAGGGAAAAATCACATCAAAGCATGAATATGAAGCATGTCTAGTAATGATAGGCCACGGATGTACTTCTCCCTTAAGAAAATCATGAACTTATCTTGTGTCATGAACCATGATCCAACATCAAATTCACCACCCGGAGGTCCAATCACCTATCCCAAAATGATGCTTTGACACCCAACGTCTTGTCCTCATCATTACATTAATGGGTAGAAATGAAATGGATTATCTAGTGGCAAAGCCATCTAGATAAGCCTCATTTGGTCTTAAATTTTCCTCGCGACATCCTTACTTAAACTTACCATTCACATTTTTGATGCCATCACCATATTCCCTTGTCGTCGCCTTTCTCTAGTTCCAAGCCTATTCCTCTCCACGATCTCTGGTACCAAACCCTTACCCTCATCAATTGACTAAATCCTTGTGCTACAACCTGATTCTTCTCTCACAATTTATAATGATGGTCGTAAGTAGACATGAACCAGTTTTCCAAATTTATAGAGAGACCGAGGAGTTCCAACTATGTCGAGAGAAGTATGCTAGATCGGGCTGGATTCAATTTTTGGAGAAATTCACAGGCTAGCACGAGAAGATATCTCATGAATTTATTCAAGGTTATGATGGAGAGATTGCACATATAGGCAATCTATAGCTGACAATCAATGAAACAACCTTAA
The DNA here is from genome assembly GCA_009831015.1 of Picea engelmannii. Lineage (NCBI taxonomy): Eukaryota > Viridiplantae > Streptophyta > Pinopsida > Pinales > Pinaceae > Picea > Picea engelmannii. Next base: position 1,221,654 of record ML776571.1, read on the forward strand.
GGGAGGTCACAAGATTACCTAACAGAGGAGCCAAATACTTCAAAGGTGTAGGAATCAACAAAGAAATGTGCAAATGATTTTTGAAAGAGGACCATCAACACCCTGATTGGAAAAGGGGGATCCCTAGGAACTACATCAAGGAAGAGTATCATCCAATGATTGCTAGTCTTCAACGATTCCTCACTTGTGAGGGAAGGTATGTTGTGACCTTCATATATCATCTTAGGCTTCTATTACACTTTGAAGGAGGCCTTGAAATTGATTTCCCATATTTTCTATGGATGAGTTTAAACAAAATGGTAAGAGGTGTCAAGTCCTTATCCAAAACAAAGAAGACTAGCATTTACCATCAAGGTCTTATTAAAATGTTATTTTTACATGAAATTAGGAAGCAAAGGATTAGTTGGAAAATCCTTATCACTCAAAACCTTCCCACATAAAACAAACTTGTGGAGGAAACCCAACATGCTCCAAAGAAAAATAAGGAACCTCAAAAGAAAAAGAGCAAGAAGGATAAGGCAACTCCATCATCACCTAGAACAGTGAGCCAACATGAAAAAGCTAGTAAACAAGTAGGGCCCTCTTCAACAGTCAATAATACTTTTAAAAGTCAAGAATCAAAAGGTAAAACCAAATTAGTAGAGAAGACTTGAACAGTAGCACTTAAGGATAAGGGACATAAGACAAAAATTGTAAGAAAAGGGAAGAACATCTCATAAAATAAAAGTGAACAGTCTATAGAGAAATCCCCTGTAACCATTCCATAAATAGAAAAGAAGAAAAGGAATCCTGTGAACACCCCTGATCCAGTACCTCCTTGTAAAAGAACCACAAGGAGCATGGCCAATAAAGGATAGGAATTTGTCATTCCTCATACACAGGAAGATCCAATTGATCTTACCTCTCCTTTTGAAGACTTATTAGTCCAGGATGACATCCCTAGTTTGAACGAGGAATAAGCTACTATTACTTTATGTGGGATGAGGGAGGAAGTGGAGGAAAGAGAATGCATCCAGCCAGTATTAATGGAGTCAACAAGGACCTTAAGAAGAGAACAAATGAAGAAAAAGATTGGAGAACTGCAAAAACAAAATCAGGAACTCAAACAAGAAGTGAAAGAATACCAACTATTGGACAGGTATATCAAAAAGGAAAATGAGCAATTGAAAGAAACCAACCAACAACTTCAAGTTGACCATGAAGAGACTTCTAATAAGCTCAAGAAGGTACTACAACTCCTACAATACGTTAGGGTCATCAAAAGGGAGCTAAAAGAGGAAACCTCAACCATCAATATCATTGATCCACAACAGTAAAGAATGCAGTCTCAAGTTTTAAAAAAAATTGGGTTTGTTTTCAGTTGCATGAGGACATGCAATGGTTTTGGCATGGGGGAATGTTGAGACCCTAAATTGACATCCCCACTACCCTATTTTACTCCTCATCTATACCTTTTTGTATTACCTAAGCTTGGGTAAATGACAAAGAACACTACCATTAGCCATTGATAAGGTCATAAGGTAAAGTATAATTAATTCATGCATTTTTGTGGTATTATTGAGCTAGGAGATTAAATGTTTCATGCACTAATGCTTCAATTTGCCATGTATAATCTTTGACATCTAGATAAGTCCATCCTTCCTGTACCAGCTCAGCTATCCAGTACCTGTGCACCGAATTTCCATTGTCTGAATCCGGTACCAAGCGCACATTCTATGCAGATCCGATACTGAATCTCACCTATCGCAATCCGGTACCAACGGTCATAGACTGTTGTGATCCGGTACCCCATTTGTGCACTGTTTGGATTCGGTACCATCTACCTGTTACGATCCGGTACCAATTTAGGAAGCCGTATGTACCAAGTTTAGCTCTAGATCGTACCCAAGACAATTGTTGGATTATTATTGAATCATAAATGTTTTAGCAAGGCTATGTTAGGATAGTTTGTTGTTGCTTCATCCTCATGCACTTCATGTCATGAGGTTGAAGCTTAGAATATGTAACCGAATAATTAAATTTAACAATTGACTGATTTGCAAACGATTTCACCTCCTTGTGTTTCATGACTAAGACTGTTTAAATAGTCATGGCAAGAATGGTGGAAGTAGTAGGAGAGTTAGCACAATACAACATATGAAACAATGTTACATTATAGAACATATTCTGGGTGAAGATTAATAGAAGGGCGTCATTTATCTCTATGCCTTGATCGCCTATGATTGAATGTGAGTTGAGTTGTTAGCATAGTTTTATTCTACGTTTTGAATTTTGAATAAGAGTAATGTGTCAGTTGAAAACAAGTTTACTGTAGACTCCAGTCGCTGGCCTGTTGAAGCGGCAATGGCCCACTGCCCAACAAAGGCCAACACCTTCGTAGATTAGTATTAGCATTTTCTTTCAATAGTGTGAATGTTAGATGAGTTGAAGCTTTAACTCCTTCAGATGATAGCAGTACAGTTTAGACTAAGAATTTTAATTATATGATTGTTTAGAGAGATTTACTCACTGTGTTTTGCACATGCTCTGTTTTTATGAATTTGATTTTGTTTGATAGACATGAATGTTGGCAGCAATAGTCAGACATATTTGAAGGAGAACTAGTGAAGTTTACAATAGCACATTGTGAACCACAACATACTCAGTATATTGGCTATTGAACTACCCATGCTATGTCTTGATGATTGATGTGTGATTTCCCTTTCAGAAGTGTGGTTGCATAGTTAATTCTCTGGTTCAAATAGCAGAGTTGATCTGTCAGAAAAACTCCATCTCATACTTGCATGTGCCATAATGGAGTAGATAGCCTCTCTGTGAAAGACAACCAAAGTGTGTTTCAGTTTGCCAGTTTGTTTTGTTTCAAGCATACATAATCTAGAATAGTTCTATACTCATGACATCAGAATTACCTTTCTTACTGGTGTCTTGTAACTTTGTTGATTACGAATCCCAGATTGATAATTAATGAGTGTATTATACTAAACATATAAGAAACACAACAATATCATTCAATAATAAATAGTATTCATATGATGGAAATATAGAAAAGAGAAAAGGCCATTACAAATGAGAGAATCAAACAAAGATGAATTCTCAATTGTAACTTTAGAAGAAATAACATCAGGCTCACTACAATGAACAAACCGCTTAACAGAGAGTTAATTATGGTCATGTAATCATTAAACATGACAACTACATTAACCATATGAAAGGATCATCTATCAAGGATGAATTCCAGTCATGTACTCTTAGCTATGCTTAGAAGAAAGAACATAAATGAAATGAATGTGAAACAGAGGAAAACACACTAAATAATACATGATGATGAATCTCGGCTATTAGAGAGCATTGTACTACTGTATTAATTCATAAGTACATTCTAAGAAATTTACACATAGTCCCTTCGCCTTCCTAGCTGAAATTCCCCCCCTTCTCTACTCTTTTACAATGAAATATGTAACACTAAATGCCCCTCTCCATCTCACAACTTCTAACTCCAACCCCTTTCCCAAAATAGAAACAATTACAAATAGAACATGACACATTTTAACTAATCTTCGTTTTCTTCAAGAGAAACAATAGGCTTCAAAACACCACATGTAATTTTGAAACCATAATATATGTGTAAAATATGAGAACAATTTTTGTAGATAATCTTGTTCTGAAGAAAAACCTTTCTCAGTTTATTGAAATTCATATCCAGCTAGCCAACATATTTGTCACAAAACATATCTCAAACATGAAATCATAACTGATAAATATGGCTCCAAGATTCCTTTGATTCTCCCAATCCATGACACCTGTGTGAAAAATGAACAAGTTAATGTTCTAGGGCCCGTTCTTGACAATAACCTCCTTCGAATTTTGAAAAATGATTCTGGTTCATCCGAAAATCGTCCTGTAAGTATAAACTGTTGTGGAAACTAACTACCACATCCTCTTTGAAATGTCACTTGTTCTTCTTTCAAATATAATTTTATTTATCCATATTCTCCTTAAATATTTGGAATAATATATTTGAATAAAAATAATTCCCAAATATTTTTTATTCTATAAAATTAAATTTCCAAATTTAATTCATGCTCGTGGTTTTGGAAAACCTTTTATTGCTTGTTTCCCATGGTTTTGAAAACCATGTATTGTTTTGCCCAATTTACCATTTCACTGTGAAAACTATTTATTGGTTTGTTTCCCATGGTTTTGAAAACCATGTCTTGGAAACCATCTTGGTAAACTATGAAAATATCCCTTGATCTTCCCCTTTTACTTTTGTAAAAAAAATTGGATAAATAATTGTCCAAATATTCTATACATTTTCTTCTTTATGATTAATTTCCATAGCAATAAACATTAATTTCTTTGCTCTGTAAAATTTAAATTTTACCTCTGTAAAAAAATTTCACCGTGAGGAAGAATTTCATTGATTGGAAATTCCATGATTATTATTGAAACACACTCCTGGAAAATATGCCCCACATAAACCATATAATAAATGGTTGCAATATTATTTTGGGGTTGGGAGGAGTGGTCTTATTCCACACCACTCTTACCCCTGAAATGCATCATTTAAGGACACATACTCCAACTTAAAACCCGTTGGTTTGGATTTCGGCCCGCCTTAAAAAATTAACCTCTTTTTACTTTCAACCCCCGAAATGTATATGCGCCATCCATCCACCCTTTTAATTTTCAATATTAAAAATTGAGATTCGTGCCCATGATTTGACGTGAGGTCATGAATTAAATATTGGATTAAATATTAATATAAAAATATTTATATTAATAATAATAATAAACCTGTTTCCATTTTTCTAAGGACATTGGGCATATGAGACTCATCACATGACTTTGTGGATAGGATAAGGGAGTTTAAGCTTAATAAAAAGAATATTTTTATTTTTCAATTAAAAAATGATAATAATGGTAAAATGAATGAAGTGATGTAACTGAGGGATTTAGATAATCATTAAGGCTAGATATAGGTTTGGGATATTTGCCAATTTTGACTCATGGAGGACATGAATATTTTGGATGATTAGTGAGTGAAGGGTTTAGGTGGTGGGATCTTGATGGAGTTGGCGAAAAAGTTTTAAAATTTGAGTGGAAGGATCACACAAGGACAAGACGCTTTGGAAAAATTAATACGAATTAGCATGTGATAACACAGGTCAAGTTTCAAGGGGTAAAATTTAGAATTTTTTGAAAATTTCATCTCCATCAAACTCTCCTCCACCCATTGCATCTCCGAGTAAGTTCAAATTCATTTTTTGAGCACTTTCATTTTCTAGTCATTTTCCTAGCTTGAGGTCAAGATGGCTACAAGAACCAAGCTTGTTGACAAGTTACAAGGTGTGGAAAATTTGTGTGCCTGGAAGTACATAATTGGAGTCATTATTGAAGAGAACGACCTTGCAAAATTCACAAAATAAAATGTATCAGAACCCGAAGAAAAATCATCTAAATAAAAGTACAAGAAGGATATGATTAGGTCAAAAAGAATAATTGCAGATTCCATTAAAGACCACTTGATCCCTCAAGTGTCTTCTAATAATACTCCAAAAGATATGTTTGATTCCCTAACTAGAATGTATGAAGGAAATAACATCAACCAGAAGATGAATCTGAGAACCCAACTCAAGAATACAAATATTCCAAAAGGAGAAACAATTCAAGACTATTTCTCTAGGGTTTCTCGACTCAAGGAACAATTAGAAGCAATTGGAGACAACTCAGATGAATATGAACCCACAATGACAACTCTTAATTGTCTCATGACACCTTGCAATGTCTTCATCCAAACTATCTGTCTGAGAAAAGAGAAACTCCAATTTGACATTCTATGGGAATAATGTGTTCAAGAAGAAGCAAGAGTGGCCAATCGAGAAGACGTACTATTAATGGATGAATATCAATCCCTAGATGCTCATGCTAAAGGAGGAAAGAAAACATCTAATTTCCATAAGGAAACCCATTTTCATAATGAATCTCACCCTCCAAAGATATTCCAGAAATATCATAAGGGTCAAAGAAAGGGAAAAGATTTCTCTTCTTATCAATGTTATCATTGTGGTAATATAGAACACATTGCTATGAACTATCCTTCCAGAAAGGAAGAATAAAAAAAGAGAAATAAAAAAATAAATCATGCACATGCAGGTGAAGATGATGAGCCACCCAATAAGTTTACTAAAGAAGAGATTGAAGATTATGTTTTGTTTTCATCCCTCTCAGGATTTGTGACAACTAGAGAGGATACTTGGATCATATTTAGCGGTGCCTCTAAGCACATGACAGGTCAGAAAGAAATGATCTCTAGCCTTACTGAAAAGGAATTCCCCTAGAACGTTTCACTTAGAGATGATTATCAATACCCTATCAAAGGAATGGGATAATCCACCTACAAACTTGATTCAAGAACTGCGATGAGAATGAAGGATGTACTTTATGTACCAGGTTTGACAAATAACTTACTTTGTATCTCATCTCTATGTAAGAAAGTTTTCAGAGTTGCATTCATAAATGGTGAAGTTATTATGTGGCCTAAAGGAAAAACTATAGAAGATGCAGTTGTTATTGGAACATAAGAAGGCGGGTTGTACAAGTTAAAAGGTCAATTATATGTAGCCTTAACTCACTCTATTGAAAGTCCTTGTGAGCTTTGGCATAGAATACTAGCTCACATTTACTACAAAGCCTTACCATATGTAAGCAAGGTAGTTACAAGTTTACCATAATTCAAGGTTTATCATGAAGGTGTATGCAAAGGATGTGCACAAGTAAAGAACATAAAGAATCCTTTCCCAAAGAGTGACAGTAAAGTAGAAGGAATATTGGAACTCATCCACTTAGATGTATGTGGTCCAATGCCATCAATCTCTCTAAGAGGGTATGTATACTATGTATCATTTATTTATGATTATGCTCGTAAGACTTGGGCTTATATATTGAAATCAAAATATGAAGTACTCATAAAGTTCAAGGAATTCAAAGCCTTGGTGGAAAACCTCATTGAAATAAAAATCAAGATACTCAGGTCAGATAATGGAGCGAGTACACCTCAAATGAATTTGGAAAATTTTGCAGATATGTCTGGATTAAGAGGGATCTCACCACTCCCTATAATTCTCAACAAAATGGTGTTGCATAATGAAACAATAGAACAATTATGGAAGAAGTAAAGACTAGGATTCATGATCAAGATCTTCCAATGCACTTATGGTCAGATGCAACAAGATTTTTTGTTTATGTCCAAAACATATTATCCCATAGTGCACTTGGATTCAAAACCCCCAAATAAATTTTCATCGGAAATAAGCCAAAAGTTAGCCATCTCAAAATATTTGGTTGTCCTTTATTTGTACACATTCCAAAAGAAAGAGAACTCAGTTGGATCCTTTAGGAAAGAAGGGAATATTTGTTGGATACTGTGAGGTCTCTAATGCCTTCATAATTTATATACTAGGTTACCATCATATTGAGATCAACAGAGATGTAACCTTTGATGAATATTCAACACTCAAAAGATCAAGGAAATTCCATCTTGAAGAAGTATATGAAGAAGAACCTGTAGCTCTGAGAGTTGAAGAACCTGTGACAGAAGTTACAATTACCCCTGATGATGAGATTCTAGAAGACCATGATGTGATAGAATCTCAAGAACCTCCCCATATGATGATCTCTAACAAGTGAAATCCATATTGGGAGAGAGAACTTATTCAAGATGTAGATAATTATGGTTCCCTGGTAGGAACCGTGATTCAAAGCAAGAAACCTGGCCATTCTCCAGCTATATGGGCTTGATGTGTGATTTCATAGAAAAAAAATTTACTTTCTTTGAAGAAGCGATTCAAAAGAAAGAATGGGTGGATTCCATGATAGAAGAATACCAATCCATTATAAATAATGATGTATGGGAAGTAATTCCCCCACAAAACAAAATACGTGGTATCTTCCAAGTGGATATACAATATAAAAAACACAACAGATGAAAGTATTGAAAAAGATAAAGAAAGATTTGTGGCTCATGGTTTTTCTCAAAAGGAAGGTATTCATTATGAAGAGATAGTTTCTCTTATAGCCATATATACTTCTATCAGAACCATCATATCTCTCACAACCAAAATCAAGTGGAAGTTACACCAGATGGATGTGAAAACAACCTTCTTAAGTGATTTTATTGAAGAAGAAGTGTATATAGAACAAACACAAGGGTTTGAAGTTGAATATAGAAAGAATCATGCATGCAAGTTGAAGAAAGCTTTGTATGAGATGAAGCAAGATCCTAGAGCTTGATGTTGGCCTATGAAATTTCTTGTTTTCTACCACCTTTTTCTATCCTTATTTACCTCCATTTGTATATTCCTTGAGCTATTGTGTGTAACCACAAGGTTAATAATGCACCTCTATTATGTCATTGTTTGTATTAGTTCAAAAATGTTAGAGATTGGTTGGGGGTTTACCAAAGAGAATCATTAATTTATGAAATCTCGCAGGAACAAAGTAAACACAGTATGGAAATATGATGTGGTCAAGGATGCAGCGTAGTCCACGGGTTGAAGGTGCAAAAGAGGACCTGTTCCATGATCCAACATTAGGTTATGTTAATCGGTTAAGCCTTTGTGTATTTTTAGGAAGAGTTGTTACCCTAATCGTGGCACGCTCTATGCTCCACAAATTGTATAAAAGGCCTAACAGAGATAGAGAAAGGATTAGCTAGCTAGTCAGCTACCTAGGAGTTTCCCTGTATCAAGACTGAAACCTGTTTAATTATGTTTTATCTAATGAAAATTGAGTTTCTTCTGAGTTTCTAAGTTCTCGTGGAAGCTAGTTTGCCGCAACCCTGATCGAGGAGTTGGTCCCATTCTTCTGGTGAGGTGTTGTCGGATTATGATATAGTTTTGTTGTGGTTTTGTGTGGAATCTATTAGATCTGTTTTTTTCGCTTCATTTACAGTTTTCCTACTTTATTTGAATGATACAATTATTTATGTTTCAACACTAGTAACCTAGTTTTCATTCTTTATTTTACTGCAATGATTGTTTACTTGCATGATCAATATTGAAAGAAGCACAATCTGCACATACAGTGCACTGTAGTCTGTAAAACATTCAGGCCCCTGGGTTGAAAAATTAAATGTATTAGGCAGTATATCTAGACGATATACAGAACCCAACGTTTGGTATGGAGGAATTGATAGTTTCCTAACAATATTGGGATTTACCAAGAGTAAAGTTGATTCTAACCTTTACTTCAAGGTTATGAATGAACCAATTATATTACTATTGTATGTGGATGACTTATTTTTAACAAGAGAAGAAAACATCATCACGGATTGTAAGAAGAAGCTTGCTAGTTTGAGATGAAATACTTAGGCCCGATGCATTATTCCTTAGGTCTTGAATTTTGGCAGAGTCCAGATAAGATATTCCTTAACCAAGGGAATTATGCAGTTGAAATATTGAAGAGATTTGACATGTTGGAATGTAAAGCCATGAACACACCCATGGAAACAAATTTGAAGCTCCTAGTTGATACTTCATTAGAGTTGGTTGATGCTACTCTATACAGACAAATTATTGGTTCGTTGATGTATCTGAAAATACCATCCTAGATATATGATTTCCTGTGAACACCTCGAGTCAGTATCTAGTAGAGCCCAGACGTGTTCAACTTGTATATGCAAATCATGTAATGAGATACCTTAAAGGTATATATGGTTATACTAATTCAGATTGGGCTAGAAGTGTTTCTGATAGAAAGAGCACTTCAACATGTTGTTTCAGTATGGGGTCAGCCATGAATTCATGGAAAAGAAGGAAGAAATCTAGTATTTCTCTCAGCACAACAAAAGTAGAATACATTGCAACATGTTCCTCCAGTTGTTAAGCCATATGGATTTGAAATTTATTGACAACTCTGTTCGATATGGAGATGGAATCCATCATGATTCTATGTGATAAATAGAGTTGCATAAATATGATGAAGAACCCAATGTTCCATGATAAGTCAAAGCACATAGAAATCTGGTATCACTACATTTGTGATATGGTACAAAGGGGAGCTATAAAGTTGCAATATGTTGGCACATATGATCAAGTTGCATATGTGTTGACCAAGCCTCTGTCTCGTGTAAAGATTTAGTACTTCTGAGACAATATTGGTGTTGCTCAAAAGGAACTCCCTAGAAAGGGGAAGTGATGTTTATGATACTATAGTATCCTGACCAACAATAGGTAGCTCCGTTAAGATTTTATATCCTAGGGGATTGATCATCCCTAGGGGATTTTATATCCAGTAAGGATGGTCTATTAGAATACACGTTCATGTATATGCCAACTATGGTAAATAGTGGTAGCTCTATTAGGATTTTATAACCTAGGGAATATTATGATTCCTGGGAAGATCCCGAAGGTCCGGCAAGGACGATCTGTCATCGTACCACATGGTATATTGTTAGGATTTTATATCCTAGGGAATATTATGATTCCTTGGTAGATTCTGAAGGTTCGATAAGGATGGTCTGTCAGATTACCAAAAAAAACTGTTGTTGCACCTGCCTCATTTTGTTTCCTCTTGATGTTGTTGTATCACCCTCATGTTCTTTATGATGTTGTATCAGCCTCATGCTATTGATGATATTATACTATCTTCATGATATTCATGTTGATGTTTCAGCTTCATGCTCATGTTTATGATGATGCTACTCCAACTCCAATTTCCCATTTTTCCATCTTCTCTTTTGGTGTAGCTTTTTATTCTGAACACTTTGAAGTGCTTCACATTCATTGGTCTTCCTTTCCATAGATCGTACGGATTTGTTTCACTGTTATTCCTAAGAATTAATCTGTTTTGAATGTGAACTGTTGTATGCACTGCATTTGTCCAAAAACAAATATGTCACTCTAGAATGCATTAACATTGTATGATCCATTTCCTATATTGTCCTATTCTTTCTTTCGATGACCCCATTTAGTTGAGGTGTCCTAGCAGTGAAGAATTTCCTTTTTATTCCATTCTTGCTACATAAATCCATAAATTCCTTTGAAGTAAACTCTCCTCCATTATCAGATCTCAAACATTTGATTTTTGAATCCATTTCATTTTCAACCATTTCCTTGTATACCTTGGAGTTTTCAAATGCTTCTGACTTATTCCTGAGAGAAAAAAATGCATTCATTCTTTTATAATCATAAACCAATAACATAAATTATTTCTCACCTTTTAAACCCTTTTTTCTAGTTGGTACAGCTAGATTAGTATGCACAATTTCCAATGGTCTTTTCGTTGAGTATTACTTTGATTTGTACCTGGTCTTTGTTTTCTTTCCTCGTTGGCAATGCTTGCGTAATGTGTTCGATGGTGTCGTGATCTGGGGAATTTATCTAATTGCTTCCTTATTTCTGACTTTGATGAGGTTATCGAATTTTATGTGACCCATTATTCTGTTCCATAGCCAAACTTCATCTTCCTTTCGTCGACAACAATTTTCATTTCCAATTTCACTTAATAGATATATGTTGGTTGAAGTTCTTGTAGCTATTGCAATAAATCTTCATGATCCTTCTTTTCTTATCTCACACTTCTCTGAATTGAACGAAATCTTATTACCTTGGTCACACATTTGACTTACACTTAGAAGATTATGTTTCATATCTTCCACTAGTAGAACATTTTCTTCCTTGGTATTTTTTTTTCCAATTCTCACTATGCCCTTTCCAATAATTCTAGTTGAGTGATCATTTCCAAAGGAGATTGATCCATCTCTTTCCTTTCTCAATGTAAGAAACATGTCTTCATCACCTGTCATGTGCTTTGAACAACCACTGTCAACATTCCAACCACATTTCTTGTGTTTATCTTGTAGAGAGAGTGTGCATTCTTCATTGCTAAAATGATCCTGCTTTCTTATCCATATTCTCTATTGAGGTTCTTGTCTATGATTGTTATCATTCTGTTGTGATTCTCTAGGAGGGACTATCATTCTATAATATTTGGCCATGTGTAAAAATTTGTTGCACTTGTAGCATTCCACTTAATTTTCCAATGATTCAAACTTGTTGTAGCTTCTTCTCTGTGTTTCATTAGGACTTCTTGGATAACCATTTTGTGCATTACTTTCAAGGTTTTTTATGTTCCTACTATTAGCTTTGCAATTTACAACTTTATATCTAAAATTATTACATGCATAACAAAAACAAAAAAATATAGTTTTATACCTAGGAGTTTAAGATATTCTGAAAGCAGTTACTCTTTTGAATCCTTCTTTGTCCCGAGTCTTCCTTGTTTCTAACTATCGTTGATTATGAAATATACATATTCTAGGTGGAGGAGTGTTCCTATAATCATCCCTGTAAAACTTCTTGTCTCCTCTAACTATTTTTCCATAACTTCTGGGCCATGTTTCTTTATCTATGTTTTTGGAGCTTGAACCTCTTTCTCTATGATTTCATCCTAGCCCGAACTTTTCATGATGTGGCCTTTTAATGTTGATAATATTATCCAAAACATTTGAGTTGTTCTACATGTTTTTTCTGTAGAAGATATTTTCTCAATGTAACAACCTCTGCATCCAAATTTCCAATTATCATGTCCTTTTCTTCAAGTTGTTATTTGAGTGATTCTTAGATTCATTTGTATTATTCTATTTGAACCTTTAACTCAGTGATCATGTTCTCTAGTTCTTCAAAGTTTGAATTCTGAGTTTCTTCCTTCTTGTCTAGTTCTTCCTGGAGCTTCATGTTTTTCTTATTTTCTGTTTTTATAACTTCTATAGCACTCAAAAGTTATTCTCTGTAGTCAACTTATTCCTTTTCATATTCCTCTTCAGTGTATTTATTATCGTATTCTTTTATTTCCATGAATATAACTCTTTTTGTCTTATTTTCACTGACTTCATCTTCGTCTAATGAGGAGTTGTGTTCTTTGGTGAAAAAACTTTTCTTGAAGACTTTTTTTTTTGTTCTTTTTCCTTTATATGTTTGTTTGCTATTTGAATCATCTTCTTCACTTCTTTTATTTTTCTTGTGATTACATTTGTTAGAAAAATGACCAATACAATCACAATTAAAATAAATCAATTCAATACTACCTTTATATTTGTCGTCAGTTCCCTTTTTCAGTCTTTTGACAAAGTTGGCCACTTTTTCATCATATTCCAAGATGTCACTATTGTTTCTATATTAATTTTCCTTTTTCTTTGACTTATTAGATGGTTTGAATGTTTCTTGTTTTATAAATGGATTTTCTTGTTCAGTTATCACTTCATACACTGTTACTATTCCATGTATTTCATCCATGCTTATGGAGTCTAGATCTATGCTTTCTTCTGGTGTTGATACCTTAGGATCAAATATCATTGGAAGAGATCTTAGTACCTTTTGAACAATTATAGATTTATCAACTTCTTCTCCCAATCCTATGTTTGCATTCATAGTTTCATCAACTCGTAAGAAGTAAGATGCAGTATTCTCATCTTCCTTAATCTTTAGTTGTTCAAATTGATCTCTGTAAGTTTGAAGCTTTGATTCCTTGAATTTTGCATCTCCATCATAAATATTCTGAAGTTTGTCCTAAATCTCTTTAGCGGAGATATAGTGCATAACTTTGGAATATACCAAATCACAAAGACCATTCATAAGTGCATTTTTGTGTTTTCAATTATTTAGATTGAGTTTCTTTTCATTGTCATTTGTTGGCAGAATTATTGGTTCTTTGTATCCATCTACCACTGATTGCCAAAACTAAAATCCTTGTGCATGTACATATGTATTCATCCTTCTGCTCCATAATGTATGGTTTTTTCCATCAAATTGTGGCATTCCATTTTTATACATATTGTTTCTCTTCATGGTCTACCTTTCAGTGGTTAAAATGATTTATGAAGGAACCAACTATGATACCAGTTGTTGGAGTACTGAGAGGGGGGCGTGAATCAGTAATAAAGATTTTTAGTCCTTTTTAATCACAAATGCAAGTGTTATTTTTCTTTAAGATCAATATAGAATTATCATCCAATAAGTGCAGAGTAAATAAACCATGAAAAATTAACAATCATCCACATAGATAGTACACAAATATTTTTACATGGAAACCCAATCCGAAAGAAAACCATAGAATTATTTTTCTTATATGAATTTAATAATTACTTTCATTGGAAGAACCAACTTTTTTTGTTCTATAGATACAAATGGAAGGAGGCTCTGATATGGATCCCCGATATTTTCAGGCTACAACTTGAGGGAAGCTACAACTCCCCAATTCTCTGGAGACAACAAGAAGGAAGCTACAACCCCCTATGTTCTCCAGCTACAACCGAAAGGTGTCTACATTCATGTATCATTTCCTTGTCCTGTCACCCTGAAATATAAGTGTCAAATGGAGAAACCACTGCCACACTATCATTGTGAGATATATGATTGTAAACATGTACCATCCAATACCATTTACATATAGTCAACCTATACCACTTCTATGTAATCAACCTATGCATGTACTGAGCCTTTTCCAGCCAAAACCAATAGATACATGACCTGTATGTCTTGCAGTGTGTGTATGTATGCGCCCAATCTATACTGCAACTCGCGTATGTACATGACCTCTCTGTACTGCAACCTGTATATGTCTTATGAAACAAGGGTTTTCCACTTTTGCTGAAACTCAAACACTTTGTTGCCTCCTATCAACTCAACTTGCAACTTGTTACTGTGTGTAACCTGTAGTTGTGCCCTGTGCATACATCCTCATACATATCCCTTAATGAAATGTATCTATATCTCTCAAGTCATGTGCCATACAATTATAATCAAGAACAAGTATAATGACCCTCACATGGACTAGAAATCAAACCATTTCTGATATACGACCTATCAATACATCAACCACTTCACAAGTACAACTTCTCAACCATGTACCAAAAAACAACCCTTGACCATATGCCAAGAAATACAAGATGTGCCTCACAATAACAAGATGTATCAAAGATAAATAATGATTATACCATCACTGTAGTTATGTAGACCTGACTTATATAGAAATTCCCATGCAACCACTAGTCTCTCTAGGGAAAATTCTCAAGCCCCCGTAACCATTTCTCATGTAGACCCCAAAATCCAACTACTCATAGAAACAAGACATACTTTTTGAACCAATAGATAGATTTGATGTACCTGATCATTGTAGACTTTCCTGGGAGCTTGCTTTCAGGCTCTAGAGACATGGGATCTTATTATTCTCAAGTTTCTAAGGATTTTTCCTCATGTACTCACCCTATTATACTACTAGCCCATGTACATCTTCTCCCTTCACAACTACAACCCGCATAAACTTAAAAGACTAAGGTTTTCTCAGTATTTTCTGCAATTCTGAAACTTTCTCCATCAGGCCTTCATGCTAACTCAGACTTTTGCAACTTTAGATGTATCAATGAGTACCTTCAATAAACCTTACAGGATAATAGATATTCAATGTGATCAATAGGTTCTAATAGGAAAACCTTTCTTTGTTCTTTATACTTCCATGTAGCTTCCTCAAGGAGTTACCTTCTAACCAACTTAACCCAATTTCCTTCTTTTAGGGCTAACCCACTTCTAACCACTTGTCCACTTCTAACCCACTTTTCTACAAATAGTAAATTCTCCACTTTTGGTTGCAACAAATTTACTTTTAGTTATTTTCTTATTGCAACAACTTAACCGATGGTTAAATCCTAGTCTTACTCACTTGACTAGTCAAATTCTTCTAGGATCTTCTAGAATAATGTTGACTTATTTGACCTTCTAGATAACTCATGAGGGTTCTCCAAATTCACAAGGACATAAATATCTAACTGTGAGGAGTTATGTGGCATTCCACATATCACTGAAAATAAAATGACATGTACTATCCATATAGAATAGTCTTACCTAAAAATTTATTAAACTTTATACCATTATACATCAATAAAACTGAAGTCTCTTAGCCATATTTTTGGGGATACCATAATTTTCTACCGAAATTGCTTCAAAGGTTGAAAACAATCACAACTAACCTAATTAAACAACAATATCCCCCTTTGGCCTTGATGGCAACACTCGAATGCAATATTGAAGTCATATCACTTATGCTCCTCCTGTGACCATTGCTCCACCTGAAAGCATGCCTATGTTCTCTCTCTCCAAGCATCTAACTCTTTGTTCTGCATATTATAAAACTCTCCCCCTTTGACATCAATGGAAAAGGTAAATTCCCATCCGAGGATACTCACCCTGACCGAACTATCGTTGCAAGATGCTTCCCCTACCTGGACTTTTCCTGAACCTCCTCCCCCAGCCTAAAATGTCCTATGTATGGTGCATCCTCATATAAATATAAGACATATAAGATAATCATTCAAAAGAATTAATTTTGGAGTAGAAATTACTCCGAGTCTCTAGCGAATATACTCAAAAGCTTCCCTTATTAGCGGTATTGTGAATATATCTACAACTTGTTATTTTTTTCCCACGTATTCAAATTTGATGTTCTTCTCTGCAACATGTTCCATAGAAAGTGAAACTTGATTCGAAAGTGCTTCGTCTTGGACTACATCACTGGATTCTTTGAGATACTAATAGTGCTTGTATTATATAAATATATAGGAGTGGACTCATCATACTCAACCTATATAT
This sequence comes from Picea engelmannii, assembly GCA_009831015.1. NCBI lineage: Eukaryota > Viridiplantae > Streptophyta > Pinopsida > Pinales > Pinaceae > Picea > Picea engelmannii. The sequence goes on from ML776571.1 coordinate 1,238,297, forward strand.
ATGTCAAAGTTTGTTTCATCCATAGAAACTATGTACAACATGTTGCTGCTGCAATATACTTTTCTTTGGCTACAGACAGTGATATTGGTGACTATTTCTTCCTTACCTAATATACCAAACACTCACCCAAGTAGAATGCCTCTCCACTGGTGCTTCATTAGTTATCAATGCAACCTTCCGAATCTGCATTTGTGTAGGTAATAAGTGATAGATACTTTCCTTTTTGATACCATAATCTAAACTCTTATGTATCCTTGATATATCTGAAAATCCTCTTCACTTATAGAACATGAGATTCCTTTCGTGTTGTTTGAAATAGTGCCACCTGTCCAACTTGTTGCATTACATCTAGTCTAGATGTTATCACATAAATTAAGATGCCAAATCATTGACGTGTACTGCCTTTGATATGTATACTTTGAATCATCATATTTTCTCAACTTGAAGCTGGTTTGCATATGAGTGTTAACTGGTTTTCAATCTTCTCTTATATACTTAGTTTGAGAAATACAAATTCCTTGGTTTCTTTGACATATCTGAAGACCCTGAAAGAAGGATAGTTCTCCAAGTAATGAAATTTCAAATTCATTATGCATATCCTTCACAAATTTATGGATTAACCTTTCATCATCACTTCCAAAAATAATATCATCAACATAAACTTCAATGAATGAAATAGTATATTGAGTTACCTTGATGTAAAGGTTGTTGTCTGCATTTCCTTTTCTAAACCCTGCTTTTTGTAGGAATCTATCCAGTCTAGAGTACCATGCTTTGAGATCATGTCTTAGACCAAACAAGGCCTTCTTCAACCTGTAGACATAATATTTACTATCTTCCAGTACTATATATGGGTGGATTTCTCCACGAAACTTTTCCACGTTTCTTACATTCGTCGAAAAATATGTAGTAAGTTAAGCATTTTTTTTCATTTTTTTATTAAATTGGCCGTGATTATCGTCACTATTGCCACAAAATTTTGTCTCTATAGAGACGAATTTTGACTATATGATAAAATAATTTTAAATACATGTATATTTATACTTATAGCTAGAATGGATAATTACAAATCTTTGGGTTGTCAATGGGGCCTTGTTAGATCAATGAAATTTGGGAATTTTTATTGTCTCCACTAGGATGCAATTACCCTAAGTGTATCATTTTCCCCTTTTGGACTAGCACACCTTTAAGGGGAGTTTTTGAATAAGGAATTGCATAATGGTTGTTAAGTTAAAAAAATTTCATACCCCATTAAGTGTGACATGGTCTTCCACCTCTTGATAGGTGATAGATTCAAAATTAGTCGAGATGCTTTATGGCATTGAAATAATGAAAAGGAGAAGTTAATCATCAACATACATGGTTTCCATATCACGTCAATATAAATTTCTCCATTTCTAAGATGCGAGTGAGAGCCGATCAAACCAATCCATCAAGAGTCGATCAACCGTGAGGAGACATCTAGGGCACACATGCTGCGAGGAGACTAGGGAACACACTCTCTGAGGAGAAAGAGAGAGAGAACACACACTGCGAGGAGACAAAGAGGGCATGCACACTACTAGGAGACTAGGGAATGCACGTTGCGAGGATACATGAGAAGGAAGAATATAGAGAAGGAAGGGATTTAGGAGAGAGATCTCACGAGAAAGGTTACAAAGGAGAGATAAAGATCGGAGAGGGAATTGGAAAAAAGAGAGAGGTTGAGGGCAGGGTTAGAAAGGAGACACAACTCACGGAGGGCACCAAGAGAGAGAGAGATTGAGGGAAAGGAGAAAAAGTAAAATGGTGAGTTGTTGAATTTCCAATATTTGCAGATGAAAATCCCTAAAAATGTCATCATGTAATTTTTGGGAATAAAAATGCTAGTGGCTCCATATGTGCACAAAAATCCCCTCATGGCGTTCCTATAAAAATTGATTCTCTAACTGATATTTTCAACTAAATTTATGTATTATGGCTCTTATAACAAAAATGGATGATATATTGGCAATGTAACTTTTCCTTTGAATTGTCACTTAGGTTATATAGTATGTTAAATGTTAAACCATGTGCTATGAACATTGCAGTAGGTTATTTTGTAGAGATATACCAATGAATTGAATCATTCAACTAGCTTAGTCTTAGTTTCCATCTACATTTATAGATACCCAAGAGTGATTGTCATACAAACACATATTCGCAAAGAAAACCCACATATAAAATTTCAAGAACAATAGTTGGTAGATCATTGTTTGCATATTTCGTTTTTACAGGATATTGTTGTGCGTAGTGGAGAGTGGGTGAGAATATATTTCTTGAGCCTCACTTTAAATGTAATTTCCACTTTATGCAAAAAAAAAAACAATATGTTGAGTTTTCAAATATAAGAACACTAGATGATCCTATAGAAAAGAAACATGATAAAATTATGTTTGAAGTCCTTCCTCGTCCTCCACAACTAACCGAACACCTCTCCCAAGTCCAAGTCCCATTAGCCAACATGTTCCTCTCCTTGAAAACATTCTCATAAGAGATAGAAGGAAAACATATCTAAATACCCCATACCTCATTAAATAGTGGTTGTAAAGTAAAATTACTTATAATAAATTCTTCCTCATCCATTTTATTACCAGTAGAGAGTCTCCAGAGACCTGTAAGTGGGATACTCCATGTTGCAAATCCAAAGTCAATACAAGTTTTAAAGAGATGAGTTATGAGAAGTTATTGGAACCATTTCCCATTCCAAATTTAAAATTTATACAATGAGAGTTTGATAGGTGAATTACCCCTCATGTTCCTCCCCCTCCATCAAAGAAATCTCAAGTCATACTCTTGCCAATATGTTTTGCCACTATTTATCTTGGGATGTCAATTTCCTTTCTTTGAGTGAAGGATATGATGATATTTAAACCTTGAATGGCATATTGAAAAGGAAGAGTATCCCTATCCTAAGAAATATTTTCATTACTATCCAACCATATTCCCCAAGTTATAATTAAAGGGAGAGATATTGATTTATTTGTGGCAGCATTTCCACACCAATTCTTGAGGCCCTCCTTAATTTAATCCCCTGACCAAAAATTTCCCAAACCTGTGATACCCTCAACTTCTAGCCAAACATATTTAGAAAAGAATCAATACATAATTAAATGGTAATTTGTTTCCTCACTTGCCTTGCATAAGCCACACCATCCAAGACCAAATGTGTTCCTTTTATTGAGGATATCCCAAGGGAGTACTTTTTTTTTACAAGGGAAATTAACAACAAGTCGGGAACGTGCTCATGTGACACGTGGTCGTGTTATCCGACTACTAACACTATAACCCCAAGAATGCATACTTGGCCCCTCACGCGACACACAAGGATAGTTGAGGGTTTTGAACTAGTGACTTCACATAATAATGTTCCTTAACGATACACTCCATCACCGATTGTTCTACACCCCGGGGGATCCTAGGTGAGTACTTTTTTTATTTAGTAAATTCCACATAAAAAATTGTGAAGGAGATTCATTCCCTCATGAAACTAAGGCCCTATAGCCTTCTATAGGAGCATAATATCTTATTGGATTCAAAGACCAAACCAATGTATCTTCCTTTTCCTTCATCCTTAAAAAACTTTATTTGAGACTTCCAACATATCTTTCCCAAGTATCGACCTATTCATCCCGAAAACTAGGTCCCTCCAAGTAAGACAACCTTGGTGACAAATAGTATTTTTATTCAAGTTATCTCTCCAGAACAAATTATAAAATCATCGAGACCTTAAAAAATTTATGATGTGATGTGGAAGCATGAAATTTTCACCACTACTTACCCAAGGGTCCATCCCTACTTGTAGCTTTGTTCTTATACCAACACACCATACAATCTAGTTTCCAGCCAAGGGGAAGGCTAAAATCATTGATTTCTAGATGATCTATACATTGACTAAATTCTTGATAGAATTCCTTATCCAACCCTCCATTGAATCTAGAGAAATTTTTTTTTCTCTTACTACCAGTTAGAATTAGGGAAAAATAGAAACAATAATTCCTTTTTAATTTTATTTTCACTAGATCAACATATATGAGAAAAGAAATAGACATATCTAAAATAAATTCTGAGTATAAAAACAAATTTTGAGTGAAAAGACAAACATCAAGCTTATGTCCTGATCTATGAAAGATGTACTTGTCACATGTGTGAATGTAAACCTTTAAAATATGCTCAAAAAAGTTTTAGGTTCATGGATCAAACCTCTAGGGGTTGATCTCTGTTATATAGACTTAGGGAAAGTTTTTCCAGGGTATAGACCATCACAAGAAAACTTTAGCAAGTACCCCACAGGAAGTGAAAACAAGGTATTGACCATAGATGAGAAAACAATAGCAGGTACCCCACAAGAAGGGACAACAAAAACACCACAAAAGGGACAACAAGATCTGTTATATCCCCAAAAATATTAGTTTATTAAATTCTAAATGGAATTGGGAATAAATTTTCGTTTTTGGCAAATTCAGATTTGAAAAATATTTTCCATTTATGGCAAATCCAAATTTGGAATTTGATTATTGTAATGAATTATTTATGACTATTGGGAAAAGATTTGACTTTCCCAACTATTCTTTGATTGTGACACATGTAAAAGACAAACTTTTTATAAATTAAATGCTAGAATACAAATAGAACATCTAGGTTAAACACAACTGACCATGACTCCATGACTGGGGAACATTTTTGAGTTACCTCAAGGATGATTTTTACAAGTGGAAAATGAGGGATTTGACCACTAGAAGCCCCTAAAAATCAGGGATTTGTAAAGCTGTAAATTTCCCAAGGAGGGAAGGAAAGACCTAGGCACAAGATGAATATAAATACAACATATGGAGGAGGTAGGACACTGCTTAGTATGTTGGAGAAAGGAAACTAATTGTTGTTATGAACACTATTAGTGTGAGACAAGGGAATTTCTGATCTGTGGAAGGTGACTCTAGCAAAGGAGGATCATCTCAGTTTTCCCTTATCGAATCATGGTCAGGATAGGGGGTGAACGGAGCAAGTAAACTTGGTTGTTCCATTTGTGTCCCAACATCAGTTTTTTTAGATATGTACCTTTACTTGCTTACTTGTTAATATTATGTTGATTATTAACTATGAGGAATGTGATGGGTTATGTAATGTTAGTATATATATATGTCTGTGTGTGTGTGCTCACTTGGAAGAAAAAAATAGAACTACTGTAGGTTCTATAAAGCATGAATAGGGTTGCATATATATAAATGACTGAATGTATACATATAGGTATTCATACGAAAGAAAGTGATAGAACTATTCTATTCTCTTGTTATCATTAAACATGGTTATACATCTATGAACATATGTGTATACATATCTATGTGTTCATGAAAAAGAAATGAGTGAAAAGGTTATGTGTTCTATGGGTTGTTAATATATATATACATGTGGATGTATAGGCCTATATTTGTTCATGTATAAGGAATTTATTCTATTGACCATCAATTTGAATATATGTATATTGAATTGCAACTTCGAACTGTACAAATGTCATAAAGAACAAATAGAACATATAACAGTCCACATTTATATTACATATTTCTTTATGTCTGAAAGTGGTTCAAGGGTCTACAAATGCATGCTACAGTAGTTGTTACATTAAAAAAATCTTGTTCAAAATGGTTTCAACAACCTGTTTAATCAATTGCGAGTAATTTTCAAAACAACCTGTGCGTCCATAAAACCATGATTCAAATTATTACAGTGGAGTAACCTAGGGCGAGGGATCCATTAGCACCAGTAAGAAAAATCTAAGAAGTTTGCTTAAATGCCTAAATAAGAACTCAAATACCTTTTCGAGTGAGAAGGTTTTCCTTGATCTGATTTCCCTTGTTTGTATAACCTGTAACAAAAGAATTTTGGGGGTTTTAGTAAACTATGTGTGTTTTTCATGGAATTCAAACAGTATATTAGGCCAAGGACAAATTTAGTTTGAGTTTTTATATTTTAGATTAGTGGTTAGCGTTACTTCAATGCTTCGGGTATTCTCTGAAGTTGGAAAATTATTTTCCCCAAAACACTTACTCCCGAACTGACGTACTTGATGACATCTCTATTTTTTTTGGCATTGGTGGGGTGGCTACCACGTGTCACATAGACTCTCATCTTAAACGCACCTAAAATTCCCTCCCTTGTTGACTTTTGTCATCATATGTTTGTGCCACCTGACAGGGTCTGCTGATGTAGATCTCTTGTCGCAACTTATAGTCTAGGGGAAACCACTTGTCGTTGTTAGATTTTTCATTTTTAAACACATGATTGTGGGGCTGTCAAAGGTGGTTTGGAACCACACCATTTTTGATCCCACAATTCACCACCCTCTGCAATGTAGCCCTTTCGCTTTACCGTGGTTTTAATTGCGGGACCTCTCGATAAAATTAACTTTCAAGTAGTTTATGTCCCCACAATGAAGTATGGACATTGATCATGCCATAATCTAATATCAACGGTTCTTGTTGATCCGATACCAATGGTTCTCTTTTACTTTGGATGTTTTCCCTGTCTTACCTACTGCAAGGATCAACGGTTCTTGTTGATCCGAGATCAATGGTCCTTTTTTACTTTGGGTATTCTAGACTTCATAAGTTAGGGCTTCGACCTTTTCATTGCTTATTTCTGAAAATCCTTCAAAGTATCATATTTCTGAAGTGAAGAATATACCTCCACATGTCCTCGTTGATGGATGACCAATATTTACTCTGGAAGTTCAGGCTTCGGCCTTTTAAGTGTTTAGTTCTGACAACCCTCCGTAGTGTCGTATTTTTGAAGTAAAGGATCTACCTCCACGTGTCCTCGCTAATGGATGGTCTAGAATTTACTTTGAGACTGAGAGTTTAGGATTCAGGAGTTTAGGAGTGTTGTTCTTGGAAATATTCCAAAGTGTCAAGTATCTAAAGTGAAGGATCTGCCTCCACGTGTTCTCAGTAATGGACGGTCTAGATTTCACTTAGGGACTTCGGGTGTTTGGGATTCAGAAATTTATGCTTGTTGCACTTGGATATATTTTGAAGTGTTAAGTCTCCAAAGTGAATGATCTGCCTCCATGCATCCTCGTTGATGGATGGTCCAGATTTCACTTCAGGACTTTAGGGGTTTGCATTTCATAAGTTTTTGCGTACAGTTCTTGTAAATCTTCTGATGTGTTAAGTCACTGAAGTGAAAGATATTCCTCCACGTATCCTCACCGATGGAATTTCTATATTTTACTTCAGGAATTTGGGAGTTTAGGCTTTGAGATTTTAGTAGTGTTGTGCTTTTAAATCTCCCGAAGTGTCAAGCCTCTGAGGTGAAGGATCTTCCTCCACGTTTCATTACTAATGGATGATCCAGATTTCACTTCAGGACTTTGGGTGTTCTAACTTTAGAAGTTTATGAGTGTCACGTCGGGAATCCTCTGGATTAGTACAAATCGATTTGACATGGTAGGATCTTGGGGCTTCTGTCTAGTCTTTAATATTTGTGCAGCTCTGACGCTCTTGACACACGAAAAACACCGATCTGGGTGCCTTCTACTACTTCACCATTGTTTTTTATTCCTTACCATCCGAGTCCAAAATGGACTATCTTGGTTGTTCTATTTGCACTTGGTTTTTATCTGTACATACAACCCACTCGATTGACCTATTGTAAGCTCAGTTACAGGCAAACCAAACGACTGATAAATTCAAAACTTAAGGGCTTAATTGATAACCCAATAAAAAAATATTCAATGATATTATAACAGTCAGAGATAAGTGGAATGTAAATATCCTTCGGTATGTAAGAGGATAATGACAAAGAAGTAAATTGTGATGAATACATTAAGGAATAAGGTATTTTTATAATGGGTTATCTATGTGTCACAGTTGATGTTGGATAGTCACGGAACTTTAATGTCCCCTAACACATTTTTTTTTATTTGAGAAATTTGGGGTACATTACATATGTATCAGAACTGAAGGTTACAACACTTGTACCTCAAGGCAAGGCCGAATCAGTTTAGTTTATTTTATTCCCGTTCAAAGAAAAAGATAACAAATATCTTTACTTTTACAAAAATAATTTTTTTGGTTTGTTGTAATAATGGAAGCACAGAATGACAAAGAGACCAGAATTGGAGATAATCCCAAACAAGGACCTTCTAAACAACCTAGAAAGAACAAAGAAGGAAGTTCAACCACCCAGGTTCTGGAAAAAATGAGGAACCTTATCGTGGAGTTAAAAATATTCAAATCAGATATTGAAAAATTGAAAAAGACTCAGGAAGACCAACAAGGAATAAATGAATTGTTGTTGCGCAGCATAGTAACAAATAAGAGCCCAAAATACAATGATAAGGAGGAAGAAGTCAGCAAAATATCCTCTAAAAATTTTGGTCATGAAACAAAAAATGAAAATAGTTCTTCCAAAGGCACACAAGTGGTAGGAAATAAAACAACCATAGGAAGAAAAATAAAATAGGTGGATCACCTGGAAGGTGAATTCAAGAAGATAAAACCATCCACCTTTGATGGAGAATCAAGGGCGGGTGAAGAAGATGAAGCATGGTTACTATATATAAAGAAATTCCTCCATATTTATAATTATTCTAGTAACATGAAAGTCTGAATGGCCATTTTTAACTTAAAGGGAAAAGCAAGTATCTAGTGGAAAGACTTGAAATTGGCCAAGGGATTAAAAGAGAAACAAAAGGAATGGTTAGATTTCAAGAAATATTTTAAGAAACAATATTTATCAGAGATCTATTATGAAATAAAGACTAAGTAATTTTACGAGTTAAGACTCAGAGAAATGACCATGGACGATATAATAAATAAATTTCTTGAATTATTGATATTTGTGCCATACATCAAGGAAGACAAAGTGAAGATACAACCATTCTTAAGTTGTCTACCATAGTCATACAAGGATAGAATATAATTCAGAAATCCCAAAAATTTAAGCAAAGTATTTAGAAAGGAACAGATGTCTTATGATCAGTGCAAACAGAGGTCATAAATTCCCAAGGCATGGAAGGACAAGAAAAGGATAGAATAAATAAGAAAAAGAAAGGATTCCAACCAGCCCCTTTATGGAATATGGAAAATAACTTCCAAAAAAATATTTTCATTCTAACAACTAGAATATCCAAGGGGGAGGTAGACCAGTTAATGTGGGAGTCACGAAAGTTGGGGATAGCCCCATAGAACCATTAAAGTGTTGGGAGTGTGGAGAACCTCACTTGAGGAGGAACTATCCACGCTTAACTTCTGCATCAAGAACTACAGTCCATAACCTGCAAGAAGCCTATATAGTAGAAGATATGGGCAGAAGCATGCACATAATTAATGCATCTGTAGATGGCCAACAAGTTGATCATCAATCCACTATTGTGGAGGCTGAAGGTAAAATTCATGATAATCACATTTCTATTTTAATTGACTCGGGAGCTAGTATGAATTATGTTACGCCTGGTTTAGTTGATTCAAACAATCTCAAGAAAGTAAAGAATGCTAAGTCCTAGTTAATACAGTTAGCAACAGGGACTAAGAGAAAAGTAATAGATTTCCTTTATGATTTTGAACTCAATTTAGATGGCCAAAGTAAAAAGTTAAATCTCAACGTTTTACCTTTGGGATCTTGCTATATAATCATTGAAATGGTATGGTTAAAAAAAAAAAAAGTAATTTTGAACTATTACGAAAAGTCACTTACTTACAAAGAAAAAAAAAATACAGTTAGGACAATACAAGGTATCAAAAAACCAGTTTCAGTTAGGCAGTTTTTAGCCATGCAGTTTAAGAAATGCATGAATAAAGGTTGCCAAATTTATGTTATTCAAGTGACTAATCTATTAGAAAAGGAAGATAAACCTAGTCTAGAAGACTTTACAGTCCTACATGGGTTTAGAGATATATTCATGGACGAAATACCAGAACTGCCTCCAAGAAGAGAGATAGATTTCTCTATCAATATACTACCTGGATCTTCTCCAATATCTAAGGCACCCTATAGGATGTGTTTAGTTGAATTAATAGATCTGAAAATTCAGCTGCAAGAATGGTTAGATAAAGAGTATATCAGACCAAGTGTCTCTCCTTGGAGAGCACTAGTTGTTTTCATTAAAAATAAAGATGGAACTTTAAGTTTATGTATTGATTACCGACAATTAAACAAGATGATGATTACAAATAAGTATCCTCTACCCAGAATTAACAACCTATTTGACCAAGTGGGAGGAACAAAGATTGTCTCTAAGTTAGATTTAAGGTCTAGTTATCACCAAGTCAGAATAAAGGATAAAGATATAAATAAAACAACTTTCAGAACAAGATACAAACACTATGAGTTTGTCGTAATTTTGTTTGGTCTTACCAATGCACCATCAACCTTTATGTGTTTGATGAATAGTATATTCAGTCAATATTTGGATAAATTTGTATTAGTATTTATCGATGAAATTTTAGTTTACTCGAAAATGGAAGAAGAACATGAAGACCATCTGAAAATAGTATTGCAGACTTTAAGGAAACACAAGGTGTATGCAAAGTTTGACAAATGCAACTTCTATGAAAGAAGAATATAGTACCTAGGACACGTGATATCCGAAGAAGGTATTGTAGTTGACCGAGAGAAGATAAGATTCATTATGCAATCACCTATCCCTAAGGATGTAGATGACATCAAATCATTTATGGGAATTACCAGTTACTATCACATATTTATAGAAGGATTCTATAAGATTGTGTATCCAATTACATACCTATAGAAAAAGGGAATAAGGATTATTTGGTCACAAAAATGTCAGGACAACTTTAATAAGATAAAATAATTGATAACTAAAGAACCTATTTTAAGGGTAGCAGACCCTGATAAATACTTTACAGTTTGCGTGGATGCAAGAAAAGAAGGATTGGGAGGTGTCCTAACTCAAGAGGGGCATGTCATATGTTATGAATCACGTAAACTGAAAGAACATGAACAAAACTACGTCACACATGATTTGGAATTAGTAGTTGTAATTCATGCGCTAAAAATGTGGCGACATTATTTAATGGGGAGGAAATTCTTGTTGGTAACCGACAATGGTGGTGTGAAATTATTATTCAGTCAATGAGATCTCAACGTAAGACAAGCGAGGTGGATGGCCTTCTTGAGTGAATTTGATTTCGATGTAAGACACATCAAAGGAAAAGAAAACAAAGTTGTAGATTCCCTAAGTCGAAGGACTAAAAAACTATTTGAGATAAGTATTAGTACAACAGAAAGTGACATCAAACAAAGAATAAAATTTGCAAGATGTAATGATGAAAAATACATCAAAACAGTAGCATATTTACAAGGAAATGTAGAAATATTGGACAAAACATATCTGAGTTTGGATGGAAATGGACTACTAAGGTTCAAAAATAGGTTGTACATACCTGATTATGCTGATTTAAAGTCAACAATTTTGGATGAATTGCACAAAAAACCATATTCTCGTCATCCAGGATACCAGAAAATGCTAACATCCTTAAGGAAATTGTTTTATTGGACTAACATGAAAAGTGAAATAGTTGAATACTTATCTAAATGCATATATTGTCAACAGGTAAAGGATGAACACCATCATCCATCCGGCCTGCTACAACCTCTACCTATACCATAATGGAAGTGGGAGGTTATCTCGTTGGAATTCATCACGGGTTTGTCTAAAACTCAAAAGAAAAATGACTCGATTATGGTAGTCATTGATAAACTTAGCAAGTATACACATTTTATGAAATCTACTTATAAAGTAAGTAACATCGCTGAAATATTTATGAAGGAAATATTTATATTACATGGAATTCCTAAAATGGTGGTTTTAGATAGAGATGTCAAATTTACGTCAACATTTTGGAAGGAATTTTTTGCAGGGTTGGATACTAACCTAGATTTCAGCACAAGCTACCATGCACAAATGGATGGGAAAACCGAACAAAAAAGTCAGTTTGTGGAAGACATGTTATGAATGTACATAAGAATGAAACCAACTAAATGGGAGGAATACCTACACGTAGCGGAATTTTCATACAATAATGGCTACCAGACGTTAGCGAAGATGAGTCCCTTTGAAGCATTGTATGAAAGAAAATGTACAAATCTGATTAGTTGGGATAATCTAGTTGACAAACTTATGATGGGACCACAAATTCTCCAGGAAATGGAGAGAATGGTAAGAAAAGTGCAACAGAATTTAAAAGAGGCACAAGATAGATAGAAAAGATACGCAGATTTAAAAAGGAGACACCAGGAATTTCAAGTTGGGGACCATGTATGCTTAAAATTCAAAGCAAGGAGAAGCTCCCTAAAGCTAGGAAATTGTTCAAAGTTGGTGCCCAAGTTTATTGGTCCCTTCGAGATCTTAGCTTGAATTGTACCCGTGGCATATCAACTTGCACTTCCTGCAAATTTAAAAGTTCCTAATGTTTTTCATGTTTCTTTATTGAAAAAGTATATTCATGATCCTACTCATGTCATTGATTGGAACATGGTGCAGGTGGAGCTAGAAGCCAAGTTCCAAGTGGAACCTATGCGCATTCTAGACAGGAAAGAAACAATACTACGAAACAAAGCCATTGCCTAGGTAAAAGTGTAATGGAAGCACTTTAATCCCGAGGAGGCCACCTAGGAATTGAAGGAATATTTGCATAAATATTTTCCAACCCTATTCCGAGAGAGGAATGAACACTGAGGAAAATGTTGTACTTAAGGGGGAGAGGATGTAATATCTCCAAAATATTAGTTTATTAAATTCTAAGTGGACTTGGGAATAAATTTCCATTTTTGGAAAATTCGGATTTGGAAATTATTTGCCATTTATGGAAAATATGAATTTGGAATTTGATTATTGTAACTAATTATTTATGACTGTTGGGAAAAGATTTGACTTTCCCAACTAACTTCTTTGACTATGACACATGTAAAAGAATTTTTTTTTATAAATTAAATGCTGGAAGACAATTGGAACAACGAGGTTCAAAACAACTGAAAATGACTCCATGAGTGGGGAATAGATTTGAGTTACCTCAAGGCTGATTTTTACAAGTGGAAAATGAGGGATTTGACCACTAGAAGCCCCTAAAATTTAGAGATTTGTAAAGCTGTGAATTTTCCAAGGAGGGAAGGAAAGACCTAGGCACGAGATGAATATAAATACAACATATGGAGGAGGCATGACGCTTCTTAGTATGTTGGAGAAAGGAAACTACTTGCTATTATGAACATTGTTAGTGTGAGGAAAGGGAATTTCTGATCTATGGAAGGTGACTGTATAAAAGGAGGATCATCTCAGTTTTCCCTTATGGAATCATGTTTAGGATAGGGGGTGAATAGAGAAAGTAAACTTGGATGTTATTTTCTATGATTGGGTGGAATGTGGCTATTCCGTTTGTGTCCCAGCATCAGTTTTTTCAGATATGTAACTTTACTTGCTTACTTGTTAATATTTTTCTGATTATTAATTGTTAGGAATGTGATGGGTTATGTAATGTTAGTATGTATGTGTGTGTGTGTGTGTGTGTGTGTGTGTGTGCTAACTTGGCAGAAAAAAATAGAACTATTGTAGGTTCTATAAAGCATGAATAGGGTTGCATATATATAAATGACTGAATGTATACATATAGGTATTCATATGAAAGAAAATGATAGAAATTTTGTATGCTTATGTCATCATTAAATATGGTTATACATCTATGAACATCTGTGTATACATATCTATGTGTTCATGAAAAAGAAATGAGCGAAAAGGTTATGTGTTCTATGGGTTGTTAATATATATAGGCATGTGGCTATATAGGCCTATATTTGTTCGTGTATAAGGAATTTCTCCTATTGAGCATCGATTTGAATATATGTATATTGAATTACAACTTCGAAGTGTACAAGTGTCATAAAGAACAGATAGAATGTATAACAATCCACATTTATATTGCAGATTTCTTTATGTATGGCAATGATTCAAGGGTCTACAAATGCATTCTATAGTAGCTGTTACATTAACGAAATTTTGTTCAAAATGGTTTCAACATCCTGTTATTTCAATTGAGATTAATTTTCAAAAAAACCTATGTCCGTACAACCATGATTCAAATTATTACAGTGGAGTACCCTAGTGCAAGGACTCCATTACCACCCATAAACATAATCTAAGAAGTTTCCTTAAACTCCTAAATCAGAACTTGAATACCTTTTTGAGCAAGAAGGTTTTCCTTGATCTGATTTCCCTCATTCGTATAACCTTCAACAGAAGAATTTTAGGGGTTTTTGATTAGAATCTGGACCTGGGGTCAAAATTTAGCCCAAAAATGAAAGTGTTCGGAATCACCTCAAAATGATCATGTACGTAGCCCTCATATTCATGAACCCAAAACACTTCGAATGGGGTCAAACAAACATCGAATGAGTGATATATCACATTCTGTTCGATTTTCCAAACAGGCAAAAAATGTTGACTGTACAGTCCGTACAGGATGATGTGGCAGGGTCGTACCTCACACGTGGAAGTGCTAACATGTCAGATGTTGATGTGGCAAGTGGTGACATTGAAAGTTTTGATTTGATATATGCTTGGGAGAATGACGCGATGACACGTGGTGCTTTATTAGCAAATTGGAAGGTGCCACGTGGCCCACGCATGGGCTGCCACGTGGCACCCTGTTATTGTTTTGGTGTATAATCTTTTATGGAGTCCATGGGGGTCGAACCCTTGATCTCCCACCATGATGAAAAGTCTTGGCAAAGGATAGAATACCAATGCGCCACACATTTATTTCTTAAACATATATGTTTTGGCATATATTTAAAGTTACTTTTTAAATGGTTTGGGGCGCGTCTGGGTTGGGGCTTAGCCCCAACCCTCGATTATATGTGATTTGGAATATGACCACACCAAGGAATTTTGCGCGGGTTCAAAACCTTGTTTAAATGGTTACTCCTCCATGCCTTGACACTTGTCAAGCACTCATGCCACATGCAAACGGTGTTTATTTTTGGGCTGGGACGTGGCCACATGGCCCCCATGCACCCAACACCTCCGCGTTTTGAGGGCTAGGTTCCCTAAATGTTCTACAATTTGGCCTTTTTTTTGGGCATGCGTGTGTGTGTTGGGTTTCGGCATGGAAAATGCCCAGAAGCCAGGTTACTCACACACAGGTGCGAAATGGCGAACCAAAGACAACAAGCTTGAAGGAGGAAAATGGCAAGAGGCCTATCATCTTCAGTTTTTGGCCAAATGAGGTGCCGAAAAAGCCCAGCTAAGGGTTTTTGGATGTTCTAAATCCATTGGCACAGTTTTCAAATCCATTTGGAGACTTCTTTAGAAACTTTTTCTACCTTGAAGTTTCAGGAGCTCGAGGGAGCTTAGGGACACCATTGAAGGAGGCCATGCTCAGATGAGCCCTAGTCTATTTTCTGTGAATGAATAGTCATTTTCAACTAATTGTTATGTGATGAACACATTGGGACAGGTTTCAGAGTCATTTGAGGACTTTACAGGTTTTTTTTCCACAAGGAAGCTCAGGGAAGCTCAAGGCCACATGTAGAAGAGGTCATGCCCGGATGAGCCATGGTCCGTTTTCAAAGTTCTATTAGTCATTTTTGGGGTTTTTATGTATTATGAACCCAATGGTATAGTTAGTGAATCCATTGGATTTGAGGAGAAGCTTGTAAAAGAATCTTTTAAAAGCTAATCCTAGAGAGCCTAGTCCATTGATGGAGGCTCAAGGAGATGTAGCCTAGTTGGGGGTGAACTCCTTTATCATCTTGTTTATGTTGTGAGTGTTTTCTGGTTATTACTTGCTGCAACTTATATTTGTTGTTGTATTTATTTAAACAACATATTTAACCTTACAAATACCTCACACATAAACATTTAAAAGAAGCATAAACTTGACACATAAAACTTCTTGCACAACTAAGACATTGAGCAAGGTCTTGAAGTTTATTTTAATGGTGTAGAGGGTGCTTGCATGGCATAACAAGTCAGCCCCCTATTTTCAGATCAGGTGGTATCAGAGCATAGTTTTTTTTATGTGATTACCATTGATATCCAGAGATTTAGCTATTGGTATTATTGTGCAAGTTTTGTGTTGAAGTTTGATATCTTGCAAGGATGGAAGAAGCTTCAAACATTAATAGTTCTCATACATCTTCATTATCCAAGTTAATTGAAAAAGAGATGTTTAAGGATTTCGTAACCATGAGAGATATGGTACATGATTTGTGGGAAGATAGAAAGGAGAGCATTGTCCTTCAAGAGAAGTTGATGGCCATGAAGGAGGAGAAGCACCAGCTTCTTGAAAAGTTGCATGAGATGGAGACTCAACTCCATGAGGCAAAGGAAACCCTTACCAAGTACATGCATGAACTAGAGGTATGTAATGCTACTTTATCTTCAAATTCCTCTCAAGATGAATGCTTTGGTGTTTTTGAAAATCACACTGGAGGAATAGGGTCCAAGTTATTGTTAAAAATGGTCTATGAAGGTAGAGGATTAAGCAAGCATGCACAAGGCATTGTTGAGCCTATTTTTGATGAGGAGAGGCTCAAGTATTGTGGTCTTGGATTTGAAAAGAAAGATGGAGCATATTCCAAAGTTGAGGAGACAAGGGAAAAAGTTCCAAGAATAACTGGTGTTTCAAGTTCAATCCCTCAAGCATGCAAATTATTTGTTCAAGATGAATGAAAATGTATGAAACAAGAGAGTTGTGATAGCCATGAGGACAAGACAATTTTTGTTGGTCTTCAAAAGAGAGTTGGCAACTCTTCAAATTCACCTCCTCAAAAAGGCTATAAAGGTGAATGTTCAAGAACTTTTGTTGCAAGTTCAATCCCTCAAGCATGCAAAGAGTGTGTTCGAGATGAATGCAAATGTGTGAAACAAGAGAGTTGTGAAAGCCATGAGGACAAGAACACTATTGTGGGTATTCAAAGGAGAGCTTGTAACTCTTCAAACTCACCTCCTCAAGAAGGCGATAAAGGTGAATGTTCAAGGTATATTTCTGCATATAATTTGGTTGCTTTTTATTATGTTAAGAAACCATCATGTACATATTGTCCATGTACATATTGTGATTTAGATAACCATCATGTTTCAAGATGTTTGAAAAGATTGAACACATTCAGGAAACTTTCCAAGCAAATGCAACCTAAAAATAAGATGTAAAATATTTTCACTCATTGCCAGAAGCTGGGTCATCTCATTGACCAATGTTGGACATTGCATCCAACCACTCATCCACATCACAAGAGGTAGATGGATAAAGAGACTGGCAAGAATGGAAGAGGAGATTCCATCATCGATGTGAGTCAAGATGATTCACAAGAAGACAATGTTCAATAGAGAAACTCACCATTGAATTGGCTTGGTAAGAAATGGTTAGATTTCTTGAACGAGTAAGGCTTGCATTTATTTGTTTATAGATGCACATTTCAGCCTTATGTATGCATTTCTGTTGAGAGTATGACAAGCTGCAGCAGTTTATCACAACTTTTATGATGCAAGTTGCATGTGAATGCAATTCTTTTGAAAGCATTCTTGTTGTTGCACAACTTCGCTAGGAGAATGTAAAATATGGGTATGAGGCTCCCTTGTTGCAGCCATATGGATTTTCATTTAGTCTCCTATGTACCCACATGTTTTTGGGTTTATGTACTTATGTTTGTACTTGAAGGAGAGTTGAAAAGCTATGCACATGCATGGGATTTTGTGTGTGTGTAAACAATGAACTTTGTGATAGTTTCATTGAGTGACTCATGAATGTAGCATGGTTGTGTATCATGAATGTCGAATTGTCATTGGCAATGTCAATATGTTTCAAATGAGTCTCGACTTGTGTCAATGTTTTCTTGACGATTATGTTGTGTCGTTCATGTTTTTCGACTTATGTTTTAGTCGATGGTGTTTGTCGGCTTGTAAGTCATTTTCACGTACACCAAGATGTAGGAAAACACCATGTACTTTGAGGAAGTACAATATGCGACCGCTTGCTTGAAGAGCAAAAGACTTTATTGGCATCATTTTCAGTATTGTATAAAATTTGTTTTCAAGATTGATGGTTTTCTTGGTTTGTGACAAGATGTCGTAGGAAAATATTTTGCAGCCATTGTAGAGAGGATACTGTTGATGCCAAAGACTTCACGAGGGACTTGATTCTAAGTGGGAAGGTTGTCAGTATTCCAAGAATAAAAAGAATAGTGGGTCAGCAGTAGCTAGAGAATAGTGGTTGAGGGACATAGCCAATTGCAGTGCAAGGCATGTCAAGGTACCCAGGTGATTGCCAAAAAAGACTTTTCAAGTAGAATCAGTTGATAGAAATTGGAAGTAGAAGAGTATTGAAGCTCAGGTAGATAATCATCAGCTTTTTTGGGTCCAACATCCTTTTAGTGGGAAGGTGTGATCAGAATCTCGACCAGGGGTCAAAATTTATCCCAAAAATGAAAGTGTTTGGAATCACCTCAAAACAAACAGGTGTGTACCCCTCGCCATCACAAACCCAACACACTTCGAACGGGGTCAAACAGACATTGGATGAGTGAGATATCACGTTCTGTTCAGTTTTCCAAATAGGCAAAAAAAATGCTAACTGTATAGTCCATACAGTCCGTACAGGATGACGTGGTAGGGTCGTACCTAACATGTGGAAGTGTTGATGTGTCAGATGATGATGTGGCAAGTGGTGACATGGCAAGCTTTGATTTGATATATTCTTGGGCTAATGATGTGATGACATGTGGTGATTTATTAGCAAATTGGAAGGTGCCACGTGGCCCAAGCATGGGCTGCCACGTGGCACCATGCTATTGTTTTGGTGTATAACATTTTATGGAGTCCATGGGGGTCGAACCCTAGATCTCCCACCATGATGAAAAGTCTTGGCAAAGGACAGACTACCAAAGCGCCACACATTTAATTCTTAAACATATATGTTTTGGAATATATTTAAAGTTGCTTTTTAAATGGTTTGGGGCACGTCTAGGCTGGGGCTTAGCCCTAGCCCCCGATTGCATGTGATTTGGCATACGACCACACCACAAAATTTTGTGCGGGTTCAAAACCATTTTTAAATGGTTACTCCTCCATGCCTTGACACTTGTCAAGCATTCGTGCCACATGCAAACGATGTCTATTTTTGAGCTGGGACGTGGCCACATGGCCCCCATGCGCCCAACATCTCTGCGTTTTGAGGGCTAGGTTCCCTAATTGTTCTAAAATTTGGTGCATTTTGTGGGCATGCGTGTGTGTGCTGGGTTTAGGCATGGGAAACACCTAGAAGCTAGGTTACTCACACAGAAGTGTGAAATGGCGACCCAGAGACAATAAGCTTGAAGGAGGAAAATGGCAGGAGGCCTATCTTCTTCAGTTTTTGGCCAAATGAGGTGCTGAAAAAACCCATATAGGGGTTTTTGGATGTTTTGAATCCATTGGAATAGTTTTCAAATCCATTTGGAGACTTACTTAGTAGGTTTTTCTACCTTTAAGTTTCAGGAGCTCTAGGGAGCTTAGGGCCACCATTGAAGGAGGCCATGCTCAGATGAGCCCAAGTCTATTTTTTGTGAATGAATAGACATTTTTGACTAATTGTTATGATTTGAACACATTGGGATAAGTTTCAAAGTCATTTGAGGACTTTTACAGGTGTTGTTTCCACAAGGAAGCTCAGGGAAGCTCAAGGCCGCATGTAGAAGAGGTCATGCCCAGACGAGCCATGGTCCATTTTCAGAGTTCTATTAGTCATTTTTGGGGTTTTTATGTATTATGAACCCAATGGTACAGTCAGTGAATCCATTGGAGTTGATAAAAATCTTGTAAAATAATCTTTTAAAAAATAATCCCAGAGAGCCTAGTCCATTGATGGAGGCTCAAGGAGATGTATCCCAGTTGGGGGTGAAATCCTTTATCATGTTGTTTTTGTTGTGAGTGTTTTCTTATTATTACTTGTTGCAACTTATATTTTTTGTTGTATTTATTTAAACAACATATTTAACCTTACAAAGACCTCACACATAAACATTTAAAAGAAGCATAAACTTGACACATAAAAATTCTTGCACAACTAAGACATTGAGCAAGGTCCTGAAGTTTAATTTAATGGAGTAGAGGGTGCTTGCATGGCATAACAAGTCAACCCCCTATTTTTAGATCAATTTTAGTAAAGTATGTGAGATTTTGATGGAATTAAAGCAATATATTAGGCCAAGGACAAACATAGTTTGATTTTTTTCATTTTAGATCAGTGGTTAGTGTTACTTTGATGCTTCGATGATTCTATGAAGTTAGAAAATTGTTTTCCCAGAAACACTTACTCCTGAAGTGACGTACTTGCTGACGTCTCCACTTTTTTTTTCCATTGGTCGGGTGGATGCCACGTGTCACATAGACTCTCATCTTACACGCACCTAAAATTCCCTCCCTTCTTGACTTATTTCATCATTTTTTTGTGCCACCTGTCTTCATTGATGGGGTTTGTTGACGTAGATATCTTTTTGTGGCTTATCATCTAAGGGAAATCACCTATCGTTGTCAGATTTGTCATTTTTAAACATGTGATTGTGGGGTTCTCAAAGGCAGTTTGGAGCCACACCGCTTTTGAGCCCGCAATTCACCACCCTCTACCACATAGCCCTTTCACTTTACCGTGGTTTTAATTGAGGGACCACTCCAAAAATTTAACTTTCGAGTTGTTTACGTCACCGCAATGAAGTATGGCCATCGATCGCACCATAATCTAAGATCAATGGTTCTTGTTGATCTAAAACCAACGATCCTCTTTTACTCTAGATGCTTTCCCTATCTTTCCTGCTGTAAGGATCAACGATTCTTGTTGATTCGAGATCAATGATCCATTTTTACTCTGGGTATTCGAGACTTCAAAAGTTTGGGCTTCATCCTTTTCATTTCTTAGTTATGACAATCCTTCAGTGTACCATATTTCCAAAGTGAAGAATCTACCTCCACGTGTCCTCGTTGATGGACGATCGAGATTCACTTCATAATATGAGGCTTCGACCTTTTCATTGTTTAGTTCTGACAACCCTCTGTAGTGCTTTATTTCTGAAGTGAAGGATATACCTCTATGTGTCCTTGTTGATGGACGATCCAAAATTTACTTTGGGACTTCATGATTTTATGCTTCGAGAGTTCAGGAGTGTTGTGATTGGAAATATTTCGAAGTTTCAACTCTTTGAAGTGAAGGATATGCCTCCACGTGTCCTCGCTAATGGACGGTTTAGATTTCACTTCAAGACTTCGGGTGTTTTAGCTTCAGAAGTTTATGCGTGTTGCGCTTGGAAATATTTTGATGTGTTAAGTCTCCAAAGTGAAGGATATGCCTCCATGCGTCCTCGTTGATTGGCGGTCCATATTTCACTTCTGGACTTCGGGGGTTCAGGTTTCAGAAGTTTTTTCGTATGGTTCTTGTAAATATTCTGAAGTGTTAAGTCACCAAAGTGAAAGATCTTCCTCCACATGTCCTCGCTAATGAACTATCTAGATTTTACTTCGCGAATTTGGGAGTTTAGGCTTCAGGAGTTTAGCAATTGTGTGCTTGTAAATATCCTAAAGTGTCAAGTCTCTGAGGTGAAGGATCTTCCTCCACGTGTCCTCGCTAATGGATGTTCAAGATTTCACTTCGGGACTTCAGAAGTTTATGAGTGTCACGTTGGGAATCCTCAAGGTTAGTACAAACCCATTTGACATGGTTGGCTCTTGGGGCTTCTATCTGGTGTTTAATCTTTGCGCGACTTCGACACTCTAGACACACGAAAACCATCAATCTGGGTGCCTTCTAGTGTTTCACCATTGTTTTTCGGTCCCTACCATCTGAGTTTGAAATGGATTGTCCCGGTTGTTGCATTTTCACTTGGTTTTCCTATGTACATACAACCCACTCGATCGACCCGCAACAAGCTCAGTTACAGGAAAAATAGATGACCAATAAATTTGAAACTTAAGGGTGTAATTGATAACCTAATAAACGAAGCTTAAATGAGATTATAACAGTCAGAAATAAGTGGAATGTAAATCTCCTTTGGTATGTAAGAGGATAATGACAAATAAGTAAACTATGATGCATACATTAAGGAATAAGATATTTTTATAATGGGTTATCTCTGTGTCACAATTGATGCTAGAGAGTCAAGGAAATTTAATGTCCCCTAACAATTTTTTATTATTATTTGAGAAATTTGGGGTACATTAAAAGATATCCACAAGAAGGGACATCAATATCTCCACAAAAAGGGACAGGAATATCTTCAAAATAAGGGACAACAAGATCTCCACAAAATGAGATAGGAAGATCTCCACAAAAGGGACATCAATATCTTCACAAAAAGGGACAACAAAATCTCCACAAAAGGGACAAAAATATCTTCAAAAGAAGTGACAACAAGATCTCCACAAAAAGGGGAGAACAATATCTCCACAAAATGGAAAAAAAGATCTTCAAAAAAAGGGACAACAAGATCTCCACAAAAAGGGACAGAAAGATCTTAAAAAAAAAGAGACAACAAGATCTCCACAAAAAGGGACAACAAGATCTTCAAAGCAAGGGACATCAATATCTTCACAAAAGGGGACAACAAGATCTCCACAAAATGGACATCAAGATCTTCATAGAATGGGACATCAAGATCTCCACCAAAGGGACAACAAGATATTCAAAAGAAGGGACAACGAGATCTCCACTAAAAGGGGACAACAATATCTCCACAAAAGGGACAACAAGATCTTCAAAAGAAGGGACAACAAGATCTCCACAAAAAGGGACAACAAGATCTTCAAAAAACAAAGGACATCATGATCTCCACAAAAGGGGACAACAAGATCTTCAAAATAAGGGACAAAAAGATCTCCACAAAATGGGACAACAAGATCTCCCCAAAAGAGACAACAAGATCTCCCCAAAAGGGACAACACGATCTTCAAAAGAAGGGACAACAAGATCTCCACAAAAAGGGGACATCAAGATATCCACAAAAGGGACAACAAGATCTTCAAAAGAAGGGACAACAAGATCTCCACAAAAAGGGACAACAATATCTTCAAAAAAAAAGGACAACAAGATCTCCACAAAAAGGGACAGCAAGATATTCAAAAGAAGGGACATCAAAATCTCACCAAAAGGGGACAACAAGATCTCCACAAAAGGGACAACAAGATCTTCAAAAAAAGGGACAGCAAGATTTCCACAAAAGGGCCAACAAGATCTTCAAAAGAAGGGACATCAATATCTCCAGAAAAATGGGACAACAAGATCTCCACAAAAGAGACAACAAGATCTTCAAAATAAGGGACAACAAGATCTCCAAAAAAAGGGACAGCAAGATATTAAAAAAAAAAGGGACAACAAGATCTCCACAAAAAGGGACAACGAGATCTTCAAGAGAAGGGACAACAGGATCTCCACAAAAGGGGACAACAAGATCTCCACAAAAGGGAGAACAAGATATTCATAAAAAGGGATAGCAAGATCTCCACAAAAGGGACAACAAGATCTTCAAAATAAGGGACAACAAGATCTCAACAAAAACATGACAACAAGATCTCCACAAAAGGGACAACAAGAGCTTCAAAAAAAGGGACGACACGATCTCCACAAAAAGGGACAAAAAGATATTAAAGAAAAAGGGGACAACAAGATGTCCACAAAAAGGGACATCAATATCTTCAAAAGAAGGGACAACAAGATCTCCACAAAAGGGGACAACAAGATCTCCACAAAAGGGGACAACAAGATCTCCAAAAAAGGGACAACAAGATCTTCACAAAAAGGGACAACAAGATCTCCACAAAAGGGACAAAAAGATCTTCAAAAGAAGGAACAACAACATCTCCAAAAAACGGGGACAACAAGATCTCCACTAAAGGGACAACAAGATCTTCAAAAAAAGGGAGAACAAGATCTCCACAAAAAGGGACAACAAGATCTTAAGAAAAAAATGGACAACAAGATCTTCAAAAACTGAGATAGCTAACTTTCCATATCAAACAACAAAACCCTCTATAATTAAATTGTCAATTAATATTAATATTAATTATAAAAACCCTAAACACATATAAAACCCTAATCACATAACATAAAACCCTAATCACATGAAGTAAAACCCCAATCACATAAAACAAGAGGAAAATCAAAACTACAAGGGGTTACATTTTAAGACAAAGTCAAGGGGGATCCATCATGGAAAAACATGTCCACATGAGTCTCATAATGACCTATAAAAATTATCGTCATTGCATAATATGGTACATCAAAAATGTGGTCATGTCCATCTTTATAGGCACTCCTACGTCTCATGGACCATCCCAAGAGAGAGGAAGAGGATCACACATCAACATATCTTGGTATTACACCAAGATCTACCTGGTCAAAGACCGTGTTGCCCCAAAACACATATGGGGGCCCTAGAACACATCTAGGGTCTTATCCACCATGGTACAAGACCAAGGATCAACCCATGCATTAAGAAAGGGTTCTCTGGAACACATTCAGGGGCCCTAGACATATCTAGGCACTTATATCAACCACCAAGGAACACATTCAAGGATCAATCCAAGCACTAAGCAAGGATTCTCTGGAACACATCCAAGGGTTCTAGAACACATCTAGGGTCTTACTTCTTGTTTTTAGACAAAGAACCCCAATAATCTACTGGGGGCCCTCATAAGGGTCCTTTTCAATGCCTCTCACTGCTTGGTCTCATACTAGGAAACCCCAAGAGTGTGTTGGGGTCCCTAGTCCACAACTAGGGTCTTTTACATCCTCCAGAGAATGTCTCTTACAGCTGCATTGATTTCAACACTACTTGAGCCCATAAATCCTAGAGGTACAAATGGATGTCATAAGAAGTGTGAATATCCTCAAGTTATGAAGAAGACAATTTCATAAAAGCTACCTTATTATAACAAGCCAATTAGGGAATTATTGAACAATGTGTAAAGAATTAGGAAAGTATTGTTGAACTCTTAAAGTTCTTCAAGAGCATGTTTTGACATATCCATTGTCTGAAAGAAAATAAGAAGTAAATGAAGGTATAACACAAGTTCTGATAAGGCTAAGTATGGAATTGATTTTGGATTCAGGAATGTCCTAGATTGTAAGATTTTTCATTCAACTTTGCTTATAAGAGGAAGTTCAACGATCAGGTGCCTTTGAGGGTCCCGGAGAACCTTTTTCATCTTAAATTCTTCCATGGTTTTCACAAATCTTACAATCTAGGAAATTCTATAAAAGAGAACACTCACACCCCAAAGCATACCAAGATAACAATAATGGGATGCCAAGTATGATATGGATCAAGTAAAAAAGTACCCCAATAAGTTTCTTACATACAATAGAATCAAGTATATTCTCCAAGAAAAACATGGGTTCCCTGAATATTTGCTCGCTAACTTATCTTCTAATTTTTTCGAGTGTTGGTACCACAAACTTATATTCACACGATAACTTATCTTCTTGTTTTAATGAGTGTAGGTACCACCAAATAGGTATCGGTTAGATATATCTTCCTCGAGTGATGATCAAGATAACTTAGAGAGGTTGAAAGTGAGACATGTTGTACTAGATCTACCGGTTCTAGATCAACTAGATATGAAAAGGTAAGGAAAATATTTTCTATACGCATGTAATTTTTTATTGCCAATGGAGGGTTATGTAATTATGATGCTGAGAGCATAGGTTGCATTGAGTTTCCCTTGAGGTATAGACATCTAGTGAAACAATGGGTACCTAAGGAGCTACCTGAAGTGGACACATATTTCTTCATCATTGGGAGGATGTATCGCATTGATCCTTCATCCTTACATGGATTGGGGTTATTTTCCATGGATGGAATAAAGGTCGGATGTGGCACTGTAATTGAATTGATGGATTATGTTGGACCATTATACAAATACAATCACTGGTTGATGTTGGTCCAATATACGCGAAGTATGCAAAGATACAAAGTTGCCACAAATTATATGCAACTAGTAGATAACAATCAAAATAAAGGGGGGACTATGTATATTGATGGAATGCCAAAAGCTTCTCGAAACATTGCAGGATTTCTAAATAGTACATGAACAGTGGCAACAACTAAGCAATCAAATTGCATATTTGAGGGGCGCAAAGAAAATCGTATATTTGTATGTGCAACAAAAAAAATAGTTCCAGGTGAAGAGTTGTTGATCGATTACAACTTAAATGGAATAGATGGAGGGGGTAAATATATTACATACCATTCAACTCAACCTTTGATCAATCATTTTTAATAATTTATCGCTTCAATATTTCAATTTTTTACTGCATATATTTCATTTTTCATTATTTATTTTCTGATATTACTGCAATATTTCATTTGTTTAATGTTACAGTTACTTTCATAACTTTTGTTGATTAATTTATTGTGTCAACCTCTGTCGAGGGTGACCATGGAAAATCACACACTACATCTGTCCAGGGAGACTATGGAAATGCACTCGTTGTGCCTCAACAGGTAAATGTTAAATATAGTAACAACTTATGACTACAACAACCAAATTTATGAAATTTCATTATTTATTTTCTGATATTACTGCAATATTTCATTTTTGTAATGTTATAGGTGAATTTCATAAATTTTGTTGATTGATTTATAGTGTCAACATCTTTCCAGGGTGACCGCAAAAAATCACACATTACATTTGTCCAGGGTGACTGTGGAAAGGCACCCACTGTGTCTCAGCAAGTAAATGTTAAATATAGTAACAAGTTATGACTACAATAACTAAAGTTATCAAATGTTAAAGTTCATCTCATTAATTTTATTCATTAATGTATTGTGGCATGTGTTAGAAAGTAATGGATGTGTTCATTTAACGATAGACAATATAACAATATTGTCACCCATCCATAGGCTGAAGCCACCCCCGAGCACCTTAACCTTGACAGAGAATGATTATGGAAGTAAACCAATAGCTAACCACGACTAATGAATAAAAATAACCAAGACTGATCAGAAATCCCAACCATAACCAATAGAAATTCCAAGCCTAAACCAGGAATGTAGATTGTGGCAGCTACCGACTCCAGCTACTCCCCAGACTTTTGAACTTGCCCTATTTCTGCAATGCACACTTCTTCCCAGCTAAAATTTTGAGCTATGTCTACAAAATGAGGTCTGGATACTTGTATTTAGACTATTTTATTGAGCTTTTTGGTCTAAATTCTCATTCTGGATGATAAATACTTAATATTAATTATTTCCTTGAGTCGAATCGTCTTCTAGGGTTAGGTTTAATGATTTAGGTTTTCTTCTTTCTTCCCGAAATATTCTATTCTCATCAGGATTACATGTGGAGGTAAATACCTCCTAGAGCTACCATAATATCAACACTCCCTTCCAGCTAGGGAGGTATTGAAGGCAATGGTATTGAGCACAAACATACCATTCAAATGGTAGCATAATCATAATCGTACAGACTATCTCATGATTATATCACAAGCACCATCATCACTATTAGTATCATCTGACAACATCAACTGCATCATCTCTCGAAACCATACTCCATATGAGTAATCAAGCATTATGATGAATAAGTCACTCACTCCAAAGAGTGATACAATAACCATTCTTCTAATCTGGGCATATGTCCTAAGAGAATAACTATTCCAACAGATGTTGGAAGCCACTCCATGGGCTACAAGGACTACTCTTCTAATCCATAAATACATCCTAGAAGAATAAATGTTCGGGACAATTTTTTGTCTGGAGAATGTCTGTCCATCAATACACTGACCATCCATCTAGATGAAAATCATTTTCAACACTATTGATAGTCTACATGGAAATCAAAACAATGTCATTCAATAGAACACAATTGTTTCTATCAATAGTAGTACACAACTACAATTCAGTGGTACACTACCACATCAAGTAGCACACAACTACTTAATCGGTGACACATAGTCCCAACCAGTGGAACACATCTACCACAATAACATACATCTACTATCCAGAGACATACAATCTCCTTATAAATCATATCATTTGATATCAACCTGCACTGAAAAACAATATCATGATATAGACTTAGTCATCTAAGCCATTCTTCCACTCACATCTATGAGATTTGGAAGATAATTTTCCCTCAGAAAGTAAAACATCAACCATGATCTATTTGGACTATTCTTCTCAAGCATAGAAGAATAACTGTCCTCATTTATGATACTGGACCATTCACCTAAATGGGCTATTCGTCTAACACTAAACAAAGTGCAACCTGGAGAGAATGAGTCTACCTTAGGGAATGTCTGTCCCTGATTACTGAACCTGGACCATTCACCTAAATGGTCCATTCCTATGGAACTAAAAAAAGTGAAACCTGGAGAGAATGAGTCTTCACTAGGGAATTACTGTCTGAACCATTTCCTAAGGAAATGACTGTCCTTCACCAACCTCCAAAACAAACCATTCTTCGAAACTACTCACAACTGTGAAATTCAAAAGAATGATTTCCCGGCAAGGTGGACCATTCTACTTGACCACTACTGAGAGTGACTGTTAAGAATAAAGACTGTCCTAGACCATTCCCCCACACTTTCCATAAGGGGAATCACTTTCTATGGTACATCAACAATCTATCAAACTATTTTCATTACAAAAATGATCGTCCAATCTGGACCATTTTTCGAACTGGAAAATTCTTGTCCATCAAAAATATCAAACCACTTTCCGAACTAGAAAGGAAATACTCATCCTAGAGCATTTTTTGAACTGGAAAATGATTGTCCATAAATCGATAACACATTAGTGCTCCCTCCCAACTTGGGATTCATCTCTTCCCTTTTGAATAAGGAAGTCATCTCCACAAGGTCCAACTTGTTTCTTGACTATGCATACTTTTTCATCTTGGACAAAGGTTTTACCAAAATATTTTCTATCTGCTCATCCATGGAGATATATTGGAGAACAACTTATCCTTTATGGACCTCATCACAGAGAATGTAATGCTTGATCTCAATGTACTGCAGTATTTTTGGAACACTGGTCTTCTATGAAGGCTTCATATAGCTTTGATCATTATAGTATATCATAGTTGGATTCATCTCTTTTGTTTCCTTCTAGCTCATAACATCGTGGCAAAGCTCAAACTGGAACATATCCAAGTGGCACTTATTCTGTCATCATGATATTTTGTCATGGATTAGTAATCCATCATCCTAAACTTAGAAGTAACCATTCTGATACAATATCTCTGTTATAAAAAGTTTTCACCATACTTTTGTTGTGCATTGGAGGCTATGCACCAAGTTATTTGAATTCATACAATATCTTATTCCATCTGCATACATGAGTCTCTTTATGGTATACCTCAAAACCTTGAGGTTTCTCTACATACGCTTCTTTGTTCAATTACTCTGTTGAGGAGAACAATCCTTACATTCATCTAATTTGAACGCCAACCCATGGATATTGCAGGAAATATAATGGCTCAGGTATGTCTGGTTACTAGAACAAGTTATCATCATAGTATTCTCCCTCCATCTGGGAGAACCTTTAGTTCTAGATATCACAATGCTTCCATTCATAAATCTTCCATACATTGTTCTTTATCAAAACTTCCATTTCTTCTTCTTGATTACTTCTAGAGGGTTCAGATCAAGCTGGTAGTCTTGTGATTCTTGATACAATGACTAGTTGTTATAGATTTTCTTTCTCTCTTGGAATCTTCCCATTCTTATTCATGTTTCTCTTTAGATCTTGGGTCCATGGAGTTTTCTATAGATTCCATGCCCTAAAGATTCTGACTTATTCCTTTCATCATAGGATCATGGATGTGGATGGACAACCAGGGATACTTTAAGGATTCTTTTCAAAAAAGATTTCTTCTAAAGTCAAACTGAACACGTGCTTCTTTACATGGCTTCTACCACTGATGGGAACGTGGATAGATACTTCATAATCCTCAATGGATCATATTATTTAGGATTAGCTCCCTCCTAATCCTTTCTTCATGCATGAATTCATGCTCTTATTTTGGAATTATATAATTGTCTCCCTCCAGATAGAAAATTCCACGCTTCCATATGCATCCTTATTACCTTTTGCAAGGTGTCACAAGTCTTTTTCCAATTTCCTTTTGATTGCTGACTTCTTCTTTTTTTTACTTCTTCCATGTTTCTTCAAGTTTTATTCTAATTTCAACTTATCTTGTAGTTTTTACTTATGTGAATAGCTTCCACATGAATTTTTACGAAGGGTTGTCGATATACTTCATATTTTCATGTGTATTTCTTGACTTGTATTCCTTGTGATATAAATCCTTATCTTGTTATTCATCAATAGCTATTGTTTCTATTTGAGCATCTTATCTTATAAGAAATAGATATGCAAGATATGTACAAAAACTATGTAAACATGCCATGTACAAGAATTATGAGGAATATTTTTACCTTGTCTTAGAACAAGAAGTTTATTTTGTCCTACTTGGACTTCTTTGAAGGTTAACTTTCTTCGAAAACTGATGCTTCGTGTGTTTCCTTCCTTTTCTTTAACTTGGGACAATCATTCTTGTAGTGACCATATTTTTGACAATTGAAGCACTGTGATTTAGACATATCTTTCTCTTGATTTGATTTCTTCCTTTGGACAAACATCCTTTTGATCCTTGTTGTGAAAGCTTGATCATTGTATTTATTTTGGGGTTTCTCTTTTGCACTAATCCTTGATTCTTATTGTGCACAATAAGTCCAAAGTTCTTCAAATGTGGGATACTCCTTTCTTTTATTCATGCTTGAGACATATGCATCCCATGTCTTTGGAAGACCATTGAGTACTATATTTACCAGTTCCTTCTCTAAAATGATTTCTTCAATATCTTGTAGTTGATCTCTTAACTAAGAGATTCTCACAAGGTATGATGTTATGTTGTCATCATCATTCATTTTCATGTCACGGATATCATTCTTCACACTCATTACTTGTCCAATGTTTCTGACTGAGAAGAGGTTAGTTAGGGCATCGTACATATTCTTAGATGAGTCAATATGGGATATGTAGGGTATCATGTCATATTTTATAGATTCCACAATGATACTCATGGAATTGATGTCACTATCTTTGAACTTCTTCATAGCTGCAATGTTCTGAGGTTCCTTCTCTTTTCATTCTTCGAACTGTGGTTCCACGATATTTCCTTTCATGATATCCAACACTTTATTCTTGTAAATGATGAGGTCACTCCTTGTCTTCCATGCTCTGAAGTTAGAATCCCCTTCTAACTTGTTCTCTGACTTCATAGAGTAAGTCATAGTTTCTTTGACTTGGTCAACCCTTGATTTTGACCAAAAACTCAAACTTGAAATATTAGCTTGCTTAGAGTACTAGGAGGTGCAATAGGCTAGGGAGCACTAGCCTATCCATAAATTAGGTCAATATCTTAAATTAACGTGCCTCAATAAGAGGATTAGGGTTTCATTGATGTAGGAAAAATTGGCTACAATTGCAACTGCAACTGAGAAAATCCTCCCAATCTATCTTCTAGCGGCTAGACTGTCTAAATATAGTGTGGTCTCATAACCTGTTAGAAAGTAATAGATTTTCTCATTTAAACATAGACAATATAACAATATTTTCACCCATCCATAGACTGAAGCCACCCTTGATCACCTTAACCTTGACAGAGAATGATTCCAGAAGAAAACCAATATCCAACCATGGCTAATTCATAAAGATAACCAAGACTAATCATAAAGTCCAACCATAACCAATAGAAAGTCTGAGCCTAAACTAGGAATACAGATTGTGGCAGTTGTCAGCTACAACTTCTCCCTAGACTTGCACAATTGCCCAGTTTCTGTAGTGTGCACTTATTCCCAGTTGAAATTTTGAGATGTGTGTACAAAATGAGGTATGAATACTTGTATTTATACCATTTTCATGCGCTGTCTGGGCTGACTTCTCATTTTGGATGCTAAATACTTAATATTAATTATTTCCTTGAGTCGACTTGTCTTCTAGGTTTAGGTTTCATGTTTTAGGGTTTCTTCTTGCTTCCTAGAATATTCTATTCTCGTCATGGTTAAACATGGAGGTAAATACCTCCCGCAAATACCATAATATCAACAACATGGTCACCGTGGGAAGTCACCCACTCATAGTAGATCAGAGAAAGGTGATTGTGGGAAGTCACCAACCACACATAAACATCAGGTAACTATTAGTGCTTAATAATAACTAGATTTGATTACAATATCTAAAAAAAAATTATGTTAATTTTTTTTTAATTTCATTTATTGTTTGATGTTTTTAGTCGAGTACAATCGATTTGGACGATGAGGATCTTGAAGATGAATTTTTTTATTCCACTGACCCAGTAGTAACTTTCATGAAGGCCTTGAAGAAGGAAAACATAGAATATCTAGCTTTGTTTCACAAAAGACCCCTGACACAGGAGGATAGGGCAAAAATTGCAGAGCTACAAAATCTAATAACTAATTTTGGGGTAAGTGGCACTTCACATATTTTTATCAACTATGACAATTTCATATCTATTTTTTTGTTTTACATTTTCTATATGATCTGATAAAGTATTTTTTTCTGTTTGTAGGAGTTTTTAAACCCCGTGCCCCGGGAACCTGTTGAGCTTGCAACTGCTATAGGTAGCAGTGATGGTTCAATGCAACAAAAAATTTGACAAAGCAAGGTACAAATGAGTCTTTTTCACCCTCCTAAGGTTCCCCTCAAATCCATTGATGAGTGCAATGATGTTGACCGACATGACATGCCAGAGCATGATGATCCAGAGCCTGGGACTCCACATGACTTCAGAGATGAACGTACTGTAGATGGCAAGGAAACTGTTCATGGAGAAACAAAAATTGAAAGCACCAGATCACTAGATCTCACATTTCTGGTGGATAACACATGTGTTCGGATAAAGATTCAAAAGATTGCTGGTATTTTTTAATTAATTGATTCATTTTTATCATGAAATTGAAATGGACATTTATTGAGATTATTATAAATTAATGGATAACATGTTTCTGAAGGAAACAATGTTTTCTACAAAAACTTGAACAAAAAAGAATTGGATTTGTTTGGCCCCACCATTCACACACAGTGGAATACCCAAGATAGCGAAACAAAAGATGAATTTATAGGCCACATGGTAAACTTGTTCGACAATACGTTCAACAAGAAATTGGTTACAAATTTAGTTGACGAGAATTTAAAATATACCAGGTCCCAATATAGGGAGAAATCACAATTAGACCTCAAGCATGAGCACCCTCCCATGGTTCTGGAGAAAGAGTGGAAGGACCTGATAGAGGATTCAAAGGATAACTTGTTTAAAAAATAAGGAAGACATCCACGACCTGGTAAAGAAAGGTACAACACATGTCATGTTCTTAGTGAAATATGCTCATTTATGTTTTTCTTTCTTGTTTGAAGTAACAATTCTGATATACAACTTTTTTCAAAAATTCCATATATAGGCTACATGACACCTCCAAAGAAACCAAGGATAGAATGGAAAAGCATCAGAAACATAAACTAGGCCAGGGTGGCTATGGAAAACTAAAATCCCAAATCGTAAGAATTAAATGATTAACTGTGGTGAATATTTATTTAACATTAGCGGACAAATATATGTTTTTTTATTGGTAATTCTAATGGTGTTATGCATTGCAGTTAAATATGTTCCAAACTGCTGCCACCAAGGAGGACCTAAATCTTGGTTACAAGCACAGTTTTAAAAGTGTGATTGAATATCAGAGAAGCTTAGGGAAAACTCCAATCTCCCCAGCCATGGAATATGCAGGTAAATAAAATGAATAGGGAAACCGCAATAGCATGCTTGTAAAGTCTATTCATATTTTATTATATCACACTTAACTAAGTATTTATGTTTGTTTTCAAGAAACGGTGCAACCACAATAGTGAATCTAGCGGTAGTCAGTAGAAACTACTTCATACTAGGGAGCGCATGTCTAATAATAGTGGGGAGCAGAGTACCCATTCCGGTATGTATGCTTCAGAATTATAAATATTTACTGTGACTGTAGATATTTATTTCCTGACTTATACTTATATATTATATTCTTTAAATGGAATATCATATAGCTCAGGAGGGTGAACTACGAGAGGAACCAAGTGGACAATAAATTAACACACCAACTGTCAAAACTACAAAGAAATATAAAGAGCAATATTGTAATGTTAATCAAAATAATGAAATAGTTATTTCAATTATATTTCAACATATCGACATGATCATTTTCATTTTTGCAGTTCACTCCCCTGCACAACTGCCTCCACGCCCTTCTTAGTGATGTACCATAAGTATGGTACATGAGTGCATGGAAACACAAACAATGGAAGGACAGGGCGCAGGAAATACAATGTCAGAGGATGATTATGATACCCCAATCGTCAATTTTATGAATGTAAGAAAACATAAATCAAAGAAAAACTAGATGTATAAATTCATGACTTGTATTTGGATGTTTATCGATGTTGCTAGTATGAAACATTGTTTATATGCATTACCTCATTATGCTTCAATGTTTATATGTTCATATGTTTTGATCACTAGCCTAGTTATGCATGAATGTCTGTATGTTTTCTATATAAACAAAATCATTTTTTGGGTATGGGGAATTGAGAGTAATGTGAGGGGGGGGGCAGGGGCCATATGAGCTTCCACCTTTATGTGGTTGGCCTTGTTCAGTATAGAATAACCTATTCTTGAAACAAACAGAATCTCATTAAGGTATATGACCACTTAAGTTTTTTCTAGAGTATTTTACATAACAAAATGCCTATTAATTTGCTTATATATTATTTACTCATATAAATAATTTGTCTTTTATGATTCATGTAGGTCTTGGTTATGGAAATGCATCTCATGGACAACTCTTACCAAGTTGTATGGGATAAAGGATCTAGAAAAAGGAAAATTATAAGGTAAGCATTATGACATGTTTTTTAAAGTATAGAACTCAATGTAGAACTTATGGAGACATAGGAATGTAAAAATACAATTTTGATTATTGTTAAGATATTCATATTTTCTAGGACATTACTAGCAACAAATTAATGTATGAGACCCCTATGTTTGTGGGATTCATAGAGGGCTTATTCATTGTCCCCAAAACAAGAGGGTCTCATACATCAATTTGGTGTCTCTCTAGGTTCTAACCTATCAATATATTTTTGAGATATAAGTAATTTTACAAGTGGATGTGAATTAATATATAAACACATAAACATATTTTGATAAACCATTGAAATATTGCACCTACAAATCTACTTTGGCATGTTTCTAGGACCATTTATCTCCCTATGTATATTTTGATCCTTTTAGGGGCCAAAGGTTAATGCTTAACTTGTCTTCCTTGATTTTTTCCTTTCCTCAAAAAAATATTCAATGCAGCTTTTGCCCCTCCAAGTTGGCCAAAACCCCTACTATCAACCAATAATAAATATCCCAATGATGCCACTGCATCCAATGCTTTTTCAACAAGGCACCCTCAAACATGTATTATGTAAACGAGCTCACAAGTTTAATTCAAAACCCAATGTACTTCATCGAGGGATACTTCATACACCAATCATTATGCCTCCTAAATTATAATGTATGAAGTGTTGTTCATGTGTGGGCACATACCAAAAAGTGTGCGATGAAGCCTACATTATAGGCCCACAATTGTGACTCCAAAAATCTCTTCAAAACCTCCACATGATACATTACTTTGTGGTGAAGGTAAAGTATATATAAGATAATACATTTCATTTTTCCTCTAGTCTTCTCTAATACTTGCCTCCCCTATCTCCATTGTGAGGCAAGTCTAGCGTACTGCTGCCACAAGTGTCTTTTTGAAGAAGGGTGCTCTGCCATTCCTTGTTTCCTAAGTATTCACCAATGATGCACCATGGGTGAGATGATTCATGTGCCAAGGAGATGACATGGTGGAGAACTATTGGAAAAACATTTTTATGCACAAACATCCCTCATACATGTTCAAAAAATGTCCGATACTTCAAAAAGAACCCTAATCCAAATGTTGATTACACTTGAAGATGTCGAAACTATTCCAGATTGAGGAAGAGAATACACTCAAGTCAAAATTCATTCCAAATACAGGGTCACTTACTTCTTGATAAAAGGGAATCATGAAGATAAACAATAATAAATGTCTTCAAATCCCTTGCATGTATCCCTTACATGGATACAAAGTGATGCATTGTGGTTTGAAACAAAACATTAACTGCTTGAAATTAATATGGCATCTACGTTGCAATCCATTGGTGGGTTTTCTACTCTACCATAGGATTTTGTCTCTATTTCCACGCTCCATCGTCTCTATAGAGATGCATGTTCATTGCAAGAAGGTATACATCTCTTCTTCTTGCCATTAACTTACATCTCTAAATAAATGAAAGTTTGTGGAAAGAAGTTAAATATTTTCTA
The DNA here is from genome assembly GCA_009831015.1 of Picea engelmannii. Taxonomy (NCBI): domain Eukaryota; kingdom Viridiplantae; phylum Streptophyta; class Pinopsida; order Pinales; family Pinaceae; genus Picea; species Picea engelmannii. Next base: position 1,274,757 of record ML776571.1, read on the forward strand.
TTGGATTCCATCTTTCTGACATATGTTTGTCGGTCTACTGACGATCGTTTGTTGTAATTATGACGATGTGAAAAAAAAAATTAACATAAAATATTTAGGATGATGACACATGGCAGCCTAATTTCGTCACTGTTTCCACAAATAATCTTACTGTGTGGATAGAGCGATGTAAAAATTTCCATGAAAAATATTGTTTGGCTTCGTGGAAAGTGCGATGGATATGTGTGGCAATAGCAACAAAAAACCATGGAAATTTTGGTCATGTGTAGTAGTGTGAGAAATTAAATCCTTATGGTTGTTCAATGTATACTTCTTCAAGTTCCCCATTCATAAAATTTGATTTCACGTCCATCTGATACACTTTAATATTCTTGGATCATGCATAAGCTAAGATAAATCATATTTCTTCCATTCTGGAAAATGGGGAAAACATCTCTTCAAAGTCTATACCTTCAACCCGTGCATATCCTTTACATACAAATCTATCTTTGTCCATGGTAACTTTTCCATCTTCATTAAATTTATTTCAGAACACCCACTTTGTGGCAATAACATTCTTTTATCTTGGTCTTGAAACCAATTCCCAAGTGTCACTCTTCTCTATTTGATCCAACTCTTCATTCATGGAATTTTTCCAGAATTCATCCTTGTTGTCTTCTTCAAAACTGTTTGGTTCAATCGAAGATAAGAGTGCTAGTTTTAGTTGTTCTATTGAACATATTTTTCTTCTAGTCTCAATTCATGCTTCTTTCTTCCCAATAATCTAATCTGAACAATTATTCTTCTGTACTCATTTTCTTGGTTTCTTTGTAGGTGCTTGCTAAACTTTCTCTTCTACTTCTATCTGATCTTCTTCATCTTCCCCTTCTAAAACTTCTTCATCCTTTGCTTCTTCTTCATAAACATGTTGCACTAATTTATTTTATTCTTCCTTTAATTTTCTTCCACCTGTTTCATCAACTATTACATTGATTCTTTCCACAACTTTGTTGTGCCTTAGATTGTAACACTTGTATGCTTTCCTTGTACTTGATTAACCAACACATATGCCTTTGTCCACATGAGAGTCAAACTTTCCCATTCTGCCATCTTCTCTTTTGATGTAGCATTTTCTTCCGAACAATCTGAAGTGCTTCAGATTTTCTGGTCTTCCTTTCCATAACTCGTAGGAATTTTTTTCAATGTTGTTCCCAAGCATCACTCTGTTTTGAATGTCAATTGTTGCATGCACTGCATGTGTGTAGAAAACACCTGTCAACCTGGAATCCATTAACATTGTTCGAGCCGTTTCTTGTATTGTCTCATTCTTTATTTCGATGAGCCCCTTCTGTTGAGGTGTCCTAGAAATGGATACTTGTCTTTTTATTCCATTCTTCCTGTAGAAATACATAAATTCCTTTGAAGCAAAAACTCCCCCATTATCAAATCTCAAAAATTTGATTTTTGAATCCATTTCATTTTCAACCATTTCCTTGTATACCTTGAAGTGTTCAAATGCTTCTAAATTATTCCTAAGAAAACAAACTATGGTCATTCTTGTATTATCATCAACCAATAACATAAAATATTTATTAACTTTTAAACCCTTTGTTCTATCTAGTCCAACTAGATAAATATGCACAATTTATGGTATTCCTTTCATTGAGGATTTCATTGATTTGAACATGGTCTTTGTTTTCTTTGCTCATTGACAATTCTTGCATAATATCTTGGTTTCTTTTGTTATCTGGGGAATTTCTTTGACTGCTTCCTTTTTGCTGACTTTGATGAGGTTATCTAAGTTTATGTGGCCCATTATTCTATGCCATATCCAAAATTCATCTTCCTTTCTTAGACAACACTTTTCATTTCTGATTTCACTTAATGCATATATGTTGCTTGAAGTTCTTGCAACTGTTGCAATCAATTTTCTTGATCCTACTTTTATTATCTCACACTTCTATGAATTGAACATATGTTTATGACCTTGGTAACACATTTTAATTACACTTATAATATTATGTTTCATATCTTCCACTAGTAGAACATTTGTTTTTTGGTATTCTTGTTTCCAATTCTGACTATTCTCTTTCCAATAATTCTAGCCGAGTCATCATTTCCAAAAGAGACTAATCCATTTATTTCCTTTCTCAATGTGAGAAACATGTCTTGATCACCTGTCATGTGCTTTGAACAACCACTGTCAACATATCAACCACGTTTATTGTGTGTAGATTGTATAGAGAGTGTGCATTCTTCCTTTTTAAATTGATCCTTCTTTCTTATCCATATTCTCTATTGAGGTTCATGTATGTGACTGACTTTATTCTTTTGTGATTCTCTAGGAGGGATTGCCATTCTAAAATATTTGGCCATGTATCCATAGTTGTTTCACTTCTATCATTCCACTTCAATTCTCAATGATTCAAACATGTTGTATCTTCCTCTCTATTTCTCATTAGGCCTTCTTCTGTAACAATTTTGTGCATGAATTTCAAGGTTTTTTTCATTCCTGCTATTAGCTCTGCAATTTACAACTTTATGTACAAAATTATTACATGCATAACATAAACCAAGAAAAATAATTTGATACCTAGGTGTTGAAGATATTTTGAAAGGAGTTACTCTTATGAATCCTTCTTCATTCATAGGCTTTCTTGTTTCTGACTGTCACTGATTCTGAAATCTGAATCTTCTAGGTGGAGGAGTGTCCATGTGATCTTCCCTATAAAAAATATTGTCTCCTCCAACTGTCTCTACATAGCTTCTTGGTTGTGTTTCTTTATCTGCAGTATTGGAGCTTGAACCTCTTTCTGTCTGATTGTATCCTAGCCCAAAATTCTCATGATGTGACCTTTCACTGGTGAAAATATTATCCAAAACCTTTGAGTTGTTTTGAATATTTTTTTGTTGAAGGTATTTTCTCAATGTAACAACCTCTGTTTCCAAATTTCCAACGATCCTTTCCTTTTATTCAAGTTGTTCTTTGATTTATTCTTTGATTCTTGTGTGTTATTCTATTTTAAACTTTAACTCAATGATCATTTTCTCTAGTTCTTCATAGTTTTAATTATGTGTCTTCCTTCTTGTAGTTTTTCCCGAAGCTTCTTTTTTTTCTTCTTTTCTGTTTTTATAACCTCTATAACACTCAACAGTTCTTCTCTATAGTCAAAGTTTTCCTCTTCATATTCCTCTTCGATGTCTTCCTTGTCAGAGTCATCTATCTCCATGAATAGAACTCTTTATGTCTCACTTTCACTGACTTCATCTTTGTCTAATGAGGAGTTGTGTTCTTTGGTGCATAAAATCTTCTTCAAGACTCTCTTTTTGGTTCTTTTTCCTTTATTTGTTTGTTTTGTATTTGTATCATCTTCTTCACTTTTTTTATTTTTCTTGTGAGGACATTTGTTAGCAAAATGACCAATACCATCACAATTAAAATAAATCAATTGAATCTTATCTTTATATATGTCGTTCGTTCCCTTTTTTAGTCTTCTGACAAATTTGGCCACTTCTTCATCATCTTCTGATATGTCACTATTGTTTCTATATTCTTTTTACTTTTTCTTTTCCTATCGCTTTGACTTATTGGACTCTTTGAATGTTCTTTCTTTATACCTGGATTTTCCTGTTTAGTTTTCATTTCATAGGATGTGAAGATTCTATGTAGTTCATCCATGCTTATTGAGTCTAGATCTACTCTTTATTCTAGTGCTGAGATCGTAGGATCAAATCTCATTGGAAGAGATCTTAGTACCTTTTGACCAATTATAGATTCATCAACTTCTTCTCCCAATACTATGATTGCATTCACTGTTTCATCAACTCATAAGAAGTAGGATGCAATATTATCATATTCCTTAATATTTAAATGTTTGAATTGACCTTTGTAATTTGAATCTTTGATGCATTGACTTTTGCATCTCCTTCAAAAATATTCTAAACTTTGTCCCAAATCTCTTGAGCGTAGCTACAATCCATAACTTTGGAATATAGCAAATCAGAGAGACCATTGAGAATTGCATTTGTGTCTTTTGAATTATTTAGACTGAGTTTCTTTTCGTTGTCATTTCTTGGCAGAACTGTTGGTTCTTTGTATCCATCTACAACTGATTTCCGAACCTCAAATCTTTGTTCCTGTACATATGTCTTCATCCTTCTGCTACATAATGCATATTTTTTTCCATCAAACTATGGTATTTAATTTTTATACATATTTTTTCTCTCCATGATCTACCTTTCAGTGGTTAAACTAATTTATAAAGGAACCAACTCTGATACCAATTGTTGGACTACTGAGGAGGGGAATTCGTAATAGAGATTTTTAGTCCTTTTTAACCACACTATGGAAGTGTTATTTATCTTTAAAATCAATACAACATTATCATCCAATAAATGCAGAGTAAATAATCCATGAACAATGAAAAATCATACACATACAAAGTACACCAGAATTTTTACGTGGAAACCCAATGTGGAGGAAAACCACATAATGATTTTTCTTATATGTCTTTAAGAATTTAATTCATTGGAAGCACCAAATTCCTTTGTTCTCTAGCTTCAACTGGAAGGAGGCTATGAACCCCTATATTTTTCAGGATACAACCTAAGGGAAGCTACAACTCCCCAATTCTCAGGATACAACCAAAAGGAGGCTACAACCCCCTATGTTTTCCAGCTACAAATGAAATATGGCTACAACCACCTATCCTTACCCAATCCAGCTGCCCTAAAATATAAGAGTCAAATGAAGAAACCACTGACAGACTGTCATTGTGAGATATACCACTATAAACTTATACTAACACGTTCCACTGACTTGTAGTCAAACTATACCACTTCCCTGTAATCAACCTGTGCTTGCACTGAGCCTGTACCAACTAAAAACAACAGATACATGACCTATATGTTTTGCATCGGGCATATGTATGTTCCCTATCTATACTGCAACTCGCATATGTAGGTGGACTACCTATAAAACATCATGTGTATGTCTTTTGAAACAAAGGTTTCCCACTTTTTATGAAACTATAAAGCTATGATGCCTCTTGTCAACTCAACCTACAACCTGTCACTATGTGTAACCTATAGTTGTGCCCTATGCATACAACCTCATAAATATCCCTTAACCAAATGTATCTATATCTCTCTAGTAATGTTCCATACAAGTATAATCAACAACAAGCATAAAGACCCTCACATGGACTAGACATCAAACCCTTTTAGATATACAACCTCTCAATACATCAACCACTTCACAAGTACAACCTCTCAACCATGTACCAAAAAAAAACCCTTAACCATATGCCAAGAAATACAAGATGCGCCTCACACTAAAAAGATGTATCAAAGTTAAATATTGATTATACCAACAATGTATTTCTATAGATATGACTTATACATAAAATCCTATGCAACAATTAATATCTCTAGGGAAAATCCTCAAACCCCCATAACCATTTATCATGTAGACAACAAAATCCAACTACTCATAGAAATAAGACATACCTTTTGAACCAGTAGATAGATCTATTGTACCTGATCACTGTAGACCTTCTTGGGAGCTTGATTTCAGGATCTAAAGACCTGGCATCTCCATATTCTCAATTTTTTAGGGATTGTTCCTCATGGAAGCACCCTATTATACTTTTATCCCACATACATATGCACCCTGTTCCATTGTAGCTCACGTACACCTAACAAACTAGGGTTTTTTTCAGTATTTTTTGTAATTCCAAAACTTTCTTCATCAACCCTTTGTGCTACCTCAAATTTGTGCAACTTCCGATGTAACAATGAGTACCTACAATAAACCTTACACAATAATATATATTCAATGGGATCAATAGGAATTAATAGGAGATGTTTTCTCTCTTATTTATACTTCCATATATCTTCCTCAAGGGGTTACCTTCTAACCAACTTAACCCAATTTCCTTCTTTTAGGGATAATCCACTTCTAACCACTTGTCCACTTCTAACCCACTTTGCTACAAATAGTAAATTATCCACTTCTATTTGCAACTAATTTATTTTTAATTATTTTCTTATTACAACAACTTAACCCATGATTAACTCCTATTTTTACTCACTTGACTAGTCAACTTCTTCTAGGATCTTCTAGAATAATTTTCTTATTTGACATTCTAGATAACTCATGAGGGTTATCCCACTTCACAAGGCCATAAATTTTTAGTCGTGAGGAGTTATGTGGTGTTCCACATATCACCGGAAGTGGAATGACATGTAGTCTTGATGCAGGAGCATCAACGACATCAAGCAAGCCAACACGGAGACAACAGGAAGCTGGACAAGGACCAGCGCAAATTTTGAAATTACTTTGAAGTTGATTCACAATCTTAAATGAATTCAGTAAGAAGAAACACACTTGTATAATATAATCGGACCTTGATCAATTTTCTCTCGTCCTTAGTAGGTAGAAGGCATTTAAAGTAGTTAATGCAGGTAGATAGAATTTAATTCTAGATTAGACAATTTTAGAGCACAAGAGGGAAACGAGATATAGAAACCCTCATTGTGTATTGTAACATTATTATGAAGCATAAGCATCAGAGGAGAAGAAGAGAGCTGTGTAAGAACACCCATGTATAGATATTTGGATTAATAGGAAGAGTTGATTCAAATTCATGGTTTGTGTTTGTTCTCTGTGTATTGATGTTGAATGATATGCTCATGAATGTTTGCTTCCTATTATACATTTTCTTTATATGTTGTGTATATGGTTTCATGTTTTGAGTCTGAAGTCTGAAAGGAAGTAGGAATGAGTTTCAATTGTTTCTCCATCTGAGCTGAGGGTTCCTGCAAGGAGTGCAGTCGAAGTGTCCACAAGGAGTGCGTTGACAAAGGGTTCAGATAGGGTTGCTTTGTTCCCATTTCCGTAGAAGTGAAGTTGGGAATAAAATCCGTGCAAGGAGTGCCCAGGACAAGTGAATCCTCAGGGTTGAGAACCTGAGAAAATGAGAGTTTAGAGACTATTGTTGCAGGAGTGCGCAGGGTCGAAGGTTTCAACACTTGGAAGTGGTTGAAGGTTGCCGCAAGGAGTGCACGCAAGACTCTTCTTTGAGACTTGACGCTGAGAGAAAACTTAGGAGGTATAGAACCTTAGAGTAATTGTCAAAGAGAAGAACAGGAAGCTTGTGCCGTGGAGTTTTTAGCAGGCATCGCAAGTTTGCATGCGGGTGAACAAGTTGGTGAAGGAACACTTAGCTATTCTCAGAAATCATTAAGGAAGAACGGACGGTCGGAATTCTCGGTAGAGAATTCACAAATTTCCAAGAGCTGTTAGATATCATAGAGGAACAAGGAGATATGATGAGTATTTCCAAGAGGTTCAAAGCTCAGGAGGGGCAGGACTGTAGATAAGAGTCACAAGGACAGTCGAATTTACACATGGAATTCCGTATCGGGGTTTCGTGGGTGGAAGTCCCGTAAAAGTTGCAACGGGAATCGTGAAATCACAAAACGCGATATCCCGAAAGCTAAAGGAACAGTGTGGGGCCACAGGAGTTAGTGAGTGTACAGGTGGCACACTATTTAGGGTTTTTGTGGAAGGTGAAATATAGGAAACTTTTCATTAGGATTCACGATACCATGAAGTCCGAAGTCCCGATCAGGTGAAGCGTTGAAAAGTCAAACTCGCGCGTGTATCGGGGTATCAGCATATCGGGATTCGGGAGTCGGAGAGACAAGCTGTTTGACATCGTGAGCACCGAAATCGCGATAGGGAAAATCCCAAAAGGGGAAGATAAAGGTCAGCATTGACTGTTTTTGGGTTTCAGGGATTCGAGAGACCAATGCTTGACCACTGGATCTCCCAAGTCTGATCTCCCAAGTGTAAAGAGGGGATCCCGCGAGGATTGTTGTGGGTGCAAATTTCTCGACAGGAAATAGAAGAGTCGTCAAGAGTTCTTCGGGCCAGTGATAAAGAGAAGATCTTGTGTGCACGCCGACCTTCCAACCTGGGGATTGTGGAGGGAGTGCATCACCATCAGTTTGGTATCAGATCCTGATTCTTGTCTGTATATTTAAGAGGAGGGAGGCATAAGAGGTAAAGAGAACTCTGATACACTATGTCAATCTGGTATCAGAGCGCAGAAAGATTATTTTTCTTTCTGTAGAAGAGAAGAAAGAGAATTCATCATGCCACCAAGGAGAAGGGACAGGAAAACACCCGATCCACTAGAGGATAGGGAAATGTCGCGAAGAAGAGGCGGGCAGATGAAAAATCCAATTATGGAGAGAGAGATGAGTGATCTATGAACTAGAATCGAAGACATGGAGACAACACAAAGACGCACAGTCAGTGCGGAGGATCTGAGTGATTTCAAAAGTGAAATTGAGGCTGAACATGAAGAATAAGTTGTAGCTGAAGATGCATCAAATGAGCATTTGATCAGAGCTATTGGAAGAATGGGTGCAAGAGTGAAGATGGACATTCCAGTTTACGAGGGAAACTTGGATGCAGAGGAGATTCTAGACTGGATTAGATCTCTAGAAACATACTTTGACTATGAAGATGTCGAAGAAGACAAGAAAGTCAAGAATGTTGTCACAATATTGAAGGGACATGCAACATTGTGGTGGGATGAACTACAAGTTGACAGAAGTTGCAAGGGCAAGCAAAAGATAAAGAGCTGGGACAGGATGATTGCAAAGATGAAGGTGAAATTCATCCCTAGAGATTATCAAATTACTCTGTTCAGGAGAATGTAGAACCTGAGACAGAAGCTGATGACAGTGAAATAATACATTGAGGAATTCTACAAGCTGAACATCAAGGCAGGTCATCAGGAGAGCGATGATGAAAAGGTTGCCAGATACATGAATGGCCTGAGATATGATATCCAGGATGAGATGAGCATGGTAACCATCCGAAGGGTGGAAGATGCTTATCAGATGGCTCTAAAAGTGGAAGAGAAGATGAGCCGAAATCAAAGTCAAAGAGGCCAGGGAAGAAGTCAAACCAGAGGCAAATTAGTTTCCCAGGACAAATATCAGAAGCCCAAGGAGGACTAGAAGAAACCTCAGACTCGAACAGAGAGAGGTGGAACCTCACAACGAGGGAAATATGTTGAAGAGAGAGGACAACATACTGATCAGAGAGGAGATTATGCTGACAATAACACTTTTCCTCATACTAGAGGTAGAGGTAGAGGAAGAGGTGGAGTAATAACATGCTTCACATGTGGAAAGAATAGGCACAAGTCTTATGAGTGTCCAGACAAAAAGGATATTGGAGAAGCTCACATCGCCGAAGCACAGAGGCAAGATGTCGAGGCAGAAGACGCTGAAGGTGGAAGATCGCTGATGATGCAAAAAGCTCTTTTGACACTAGAGAAGGAGGTGGAGAGTTCAGTCCAAAGGACCAGACTTTTCAGGACTGCTTGCAAGACCAAGGACAGGGTATGCAAGGTCATTGTAGAAAGTGGTAGCACAGATAATCTCATTTCTACAGAGATGGTAGAGAAGTTGGAACTGGAGACGTTTGATCATCCCAGCCCATACAAAATTTCGTGGCTACAAAAAGAACACCAGGTAATTGTCACTAAACGATGTTTAGTTGAATTCAAGATAGGAGGATATAATGATAAGATATTATGTGATGTTATTCCTATGGATGTTTGTCATCTATTGCTGGATAGACCATGGTAATATGGAAAAAATGTGATTCATGATGGGAGAATGAACACATACACCCTAGAAAAGAATGGGAGGACACACATGTTGCTTCCAATTAAGGATAAGGAGGTGAAGCCTGAAGTAAGAAACATAGTACTTCTCATGAGTGGGAAGGAACTTCTTACAGAGGATAAGAAGAAGGAGGATCCACAGTTCATTGTGGTCAGGAAACCAAAGATTGTTTTGACCAGCACAAGAGTTGATGATTTACCAAAAGAAATTCAGGGACTGCTGGAAGAGTTCGCTGATATAGTAGTGGATGAATTACCTTGTTTGTTTCCACCGATCAGAAGTGTGAGTCATCATATTGATCTCATACCAGGAGCTAGTTTGCCAAATAAATCCGCGTACAGATTAACGCCGCAAGAGAATGAAGAGGTCAAGAGGCAAGTCCAGGAGTTGTTGGACGAAGGGTTGGTCAGGGAAATCTTGAGTCCATGTGTTGTTCCAACAGTACTCAGTCCGAAGAAAGACGAAGGCTGGAGGATGTGTAATGACTCGAGGGAGATTAACAAGATTACCATCAAGTACAGATTTCCATTGCCAAGCATGGATGATCTGATGGATTGCTTGAGTGGAGCAAAGTGTTTTTCAAAGATTGATTTGAAAAGCGGTTATCATCAAATTCGCATGAGAGAAGGTGATGAGTGGAAGACGACATTCAAAACAAACGAAGGGTTGTATGAATTGTTTGTTATGCCATTTGTCTTAACAAATGCGACAAGTACCTTCATGAGGTTGATGAACAAAGTCCTGAGGGAGTTCATCGGGGAATTTGTCATTGTGTATTTATATGACATACTGGTTTAGAGTAAATCAGTGGCAGAACACTTGAAGCATTTGGCTACAGTGATGCAAAGGTTACAACAGGAGAAGTTGTTGATAAACATGAAGAAATCCTCATTCATGAAGACAGAGCTCATTTACTTGGGATTTTTTATTTCTGCAAATGAGTTGAGGATGGATCTAGATAAGGTGGAGGTAATCAAGAATTGGCCATCACCAAGGAATGTCTTTGAGGTGAGAAGTTTTCACGGATTGGCTAGTTTCTATCAAAAGTTCATCAGGAATTTCATTGGAATTAGCGCAGCAATGATGGATATAGTGAAGAAAAGACACAAGTCTTTTCACTGGCTGAAGAGGCTGAGAAAAGTTTTAATCTGTTAAAGAGCAAGATTATGGAACAACCAGTTTTGGTGTTGCCTGATTTCCAAAAGACATTTCAAGTGAAATGCGATGCAAGTGGATTTGCAATCGGGGCAGTCTTGAGTCAAGAAGACAGGCCAATAACATATTTCAGTGAGAACCTGAATGAAGTGAACGTGAAGTACTCCACTTATGACAAGGAGTTTTATGCTATCATACAAGCATTGAAGAAATGGAGACATTACTTGATCTCGAAAGAGTTTGTCTTATACAGTGACAATCATGCATTGCAGTTTGTAACTCAATAGGAGAAGTTGAATCAGAGACATGTTAAATGGGTTGAGTACATGCATAATTTTACTTTTGTGATTAAGCATATTTCTGGTACTACTAACAAAGTTGTTGATGCTTTGAGCAGGAAGTGTTTGCTATTGCAGGAGTTCAAAGTCAAAATGTTGGGTTTTGATGATCTCAGGGACATGTACGGAGATGATCAGGATTTTAAAGAGGCATATGAAGCAGCTGAGAATCCAATTCTCAGGGATAGAAGCCAATGGGAAGAGTACATGATCCAGGAAGGATTATTGTTTAAGGGTAATCAACTGTGTATTCTGAATTGCTCCATGAGGGAGAATCTGTTGAAGGAGAAACACAGTGGAGGATTAGCAGGGCACTTTGGTCACAACAAGACGTTTGCAAAGTTGAATGAGTCATATTTTTGGCTGGGAATGCGAGCAGATGTCAAGAGATTCGTGGACAGATGAAAAATTTTCCATCATTCGAAGGGAAGGAGACAGAATGCGGGGTTTTATCAACCATTTCCCATAACAGAGAGGTCATGGGATGAAATCAACATGGATTTTGTATTGGGGTTGCCAAGAACACAAAGAGGTTGTGATTCAATCTTTGTGGTAGTGGATAGATTTTCCAAGATGGCACACTTCATTCCATGTCAGAAGACTAGTGACGCAACTCACATTGCGAACCTGTTTTTCAAAGAGGTCATTCGACTTCATGGTTTGCCGAGGAGCATAGTTTTGGATTGAGACAAAAAATTCATAGGGAATTTTTGGAGGACCTTATGGAAGAAGCTGGGAACTAACTTATTGTTTAGTTCAGATTATCATCCTCAGACGAATGGACAGACAAAAGTAGTAAACAGAAGTCTAGGAGACTTGCTGAGAAGCTTGGTGACAGAACAACACAGCCAGTGGGACAACATATTTCCACAGGCAGAGTTTGCATATAACGACTCAGTTAACAGGAGCACAGGGAAAAGTCCATTTAAGATTTTCTATGGCATGTAGCCGAGAGGAATTTCTGATCTAAGGGATTCAGTATAGATTGCGACTAGGAGAACTAGTGCAGAAGAATTCACAGAGGCGATGAAAGAACTTCACAGTCAGGTGAAGGAGTGACTGCAGAATTCAATCCAGGAGTATACTCGTAGAGCAGACTAGCATAGAAGATAACTTCAGTTCGAGGTTGGTGACTACATTCTGGCACATTTGAGGAAGGAAAGTTTCCCGATAGGAACGTATAATAAGTTGAAGATGAAGAAAATCGGGCCATGTAAGGTCTTGAAGAAATTTGGGGCGAATGCTTACGAGATTGAATTACCCGATGGGATCGAAATTTCTCCGATATTCAATATCTCAAATTTGTATCCATATAAGGCTGAGGAAGCAGTAGTAGAAAATAAGAAACCAGTGATTCAGTGGACAAAGAAGATGCCAGTTGCATATAAGCCACAAATGGAGTGCATACTGGACAAACGAATTTGTAAGAAGACCAGGCGGAAAGAATACTTTGAGTATCTCGTCAAATCAAAGGGCCATCCAGTTGAAGATGCCAACTAGGATAATGAAGGAGAGATCCAGAAGCATGGACATATCATGCGTGAGCTCATGGATAGGAGCCCATGAAATATTTCAAGCCAGGGAGTATGATGCAGGAGCATCGCTGACATCAAGTGAGCCAACACAGAGACAACAAACAGCTGGACAAGCACCAATGCAAATTTTGAAATTACTTTGAAGTTGATGCACAATCTTAAATGAATTCATTAAGAAGAAGCGCACTTGTATAATGTAATCGGACCTTGAGCGATTTTCTCTCATCCTTAGTAGATAGAAGGCATTTAAAGTAGTTAATGCAGGTAGATAGAATTTAATTCTAGATTAGACAGTTTTAGAGCGCAAGAGGGAAATGGGATATAGACACCCTCATTGTGTATTGTAACATTATTATGAAGCATAAGCATCAGAGGAGAATTAGAGAGTTGTGTATGAACACCCATGTATAGATATTTGGATTAATAGGAAGAGTTGATTCAAATTCATGGTTTGTGTTTGTTCTCTATGTATTGATGTTGAATGATATGCTCATGAATGTTTGCTTCCTGTTACACATTTTCTTTATATGTTGTGTATATGGTTTCATGTTTTGAGTTTGAAGTCTGAAAGGAAGTAGGAATGAGTTTCAATTATTTCTCCATCTGAGTCGAGGGTTCCTGCAAGGAGTGTAGTCAAAGTGTCTGCAAGGAGTGCGTTGACAAAGGGTTTAGATTGGGTTGCCTGGTTCCCATTTCCACAGAAGTGCAGTTGGGCATAGGAGCTGTGCAAGGAGTGCGCAGGCCAAGTGAAGCCTCAGGGTTGAGAACCTGAGCAAAGGAGAGTTTAGAGACTGCTGCTGCAGGAGTGCATAGGGTCGAAGGTTTCAACACTTGGAAGTGGTTGAAGGTTGTCGTAAGGAGTGCGCCCAAGATTCTTCTTTGAGACTTGACGCTGAGAGAAAAATGAGAAGGTATAGGACCTTAGAGTAATTTTCAAAGAGAAGCATAGGAAGCTTGTTCCGTGGAGTGTTTAGTAGACGTCGCAAGTTTGCGTGCGGGTGAACAAGTTGGTGAAGGAACACTTAGCTATTCTCAGAAATCGTCAAGGAAGAACAGACGGTCAGAATTCTAGAGAGCCATTAGATATCACAGAGGAACAGGGAGATACAGTGAGTATTTCTAAGAGGTTCAAAGCTCAGGAGGGGCAGGACCATAGATCAAAGTCACAAGGACCATCAAATTTACACGTGGAATTTCATATCAGGGTTTCGTGGGTGGAAGTCCTGTAAAAGTTGCAACGGTAATCATGAAATCATGAAACGTGATATCCTGAAAGCTAAAGGAACAATGTGGGGCCACAGGAGTCAACGAGTGGACAGGTGGCATGCTATTTCGGGTTTTCATGGAAGGTGAAGTCCCAAAAACTTTGCATTAGGATTCGCGATACCGCGAATTCTGAAGTCCCAATGAGATGAAGCATTGAAAATTCAAACTCGGGCGTGTATCGGGGTATCGGCATATTAGGATTTGGGAGTCGGAGAGACAATCTGTTCGACATCGCAAGCACCGAAATCACGATAGGGAAAATCCTGAAAGGGGAAGAGAAAGGTTAGCGTTGACTGTTGTCGGGTATCGGGGATTCGAGAGACCAGTGCTCGACCACTGGATTTGCGAAGTTGTGAAGTCTGATCTCCCAAGTGTAAAGAGGGGATCCCGCGAGGATTGTTGTGGGTGTAGATTTCCCGACAAGGAAATAGAAGAGTCGTCAAGAGTTCTTCGGGCCAGTGACAAAGAGAAGATCCTGTGTGCATGCTGACCTTCCGACCTGCGGGTTGTGGAGGGAGGGCATCGCCATGAAGTCTCCTTATAGAATAGTTGTACATAAAAATATATTAAACTTTATGCCATTATACATCAATCAAACCCAGGTCCCTTAACCATACTTTTGGGGCTACTATAATTTTCTACCAGACTTTCTTCAAGAGTTGACATCAATGAAAACCAACCCAATTAATCAGCATTGGATCTGTGAATCCATTTGGAGAGCCATTTTCTCCACCATAAATATTTTTTTGAGCTCTTCGAGCTGGTTCATTTTCATCAAATTATGGGCACTTTGATTTTTGGGGTACTTTGTAGCCCCATGGCTCGATTAATTAAAATAGGAGGCCCCTATAAAATTAATAAAATATTTTGTTCATCCTTTCAGTCATCAAGACAAATATATCCTCCTATGCATGTTGTTTCTTTTCTGGTAGTTTTCCTTCTTCCTGTAGTTGGCTTCCTTTTTCCTTCTTGAGACGCAACTCTAGATGGAGTGTCCAACATGTGGCTTCCTGATGTACACCCTTGTTTCAATGGGTGCAATGGTTCTTCTTGGCCCATGTTTTCATGCCCTTATTTTTCTTCCCATGTGGAGAATGGTACTCATGTCTTGGCTTCTTCCTGGTTGCCATAACCTTCCTATACAAGGCCATTATTTGTAACACTTGGAAACAACATGGTTATATATACCATAAAATGTACATGGTTTTCTATGCCATAAACTTTGATAATCATTGCTAATTTCATTATAATAAGAAGGAATGTTTGAATAATAAGACTTTTTATACCTTGCTTAATTATCTCTGGTGTAGGCCTAGCGAGGAGAACTTTCCTTATCTCTTTCCTTGAACTGCTCACCTCCCTTTGGAGATGAATCATAATCATGATCATCAGAATGGGATGATGTGCTCTCATCCTGAACTGATTCATGACTTGAGGTATCTCTTGCTTCTGCTCCTTTGGACGATTCTCCCACTTCCTCTCTAGCATAGCCTAGTCCTGCATATCGAGGTAATTAAAACACCTTGATGGGCTTCACAATTCCCTTGCCATTGTCTCCAAGGCCTCTTCCTTTATACCCCATATTATTCATTATATTCAAGCCAATTCCTATAGTGTGCTATTAAAAATAGCCAAAATCATCATCACAATGAGAAAACAATAAGACAAAAGAAGTATTATTTACCTTAGTTACCAATTTTGGATCAGGTGTGGGGGATGGTTTCACTAGGCCTTCATCTCTTTGCAACTCTACCAAAGCCTTTTTGTGGCTTGTAATTGAAGTCACAATCTATGATTTTCTTCTTCGACATCTCCCAACATCTTCTTCAACTTGGAATTCTCTTCTTCAATTCTTTGGTTAATTTCCTATAGCTCGTTGATCCATGCCTGGTTTGGTGTATTTTTCATCTTCTGTTCAAAACTTGCAATCCCTATCGATATTGTTATGATACCACTTGATCTGAAACCGAAGTGAACCCATTACCAATCTTTACTCATTTATAGGCCACTCCATTGAAGGTCATATTTAAGATCATTTTTATTGAACTGATTGCATTAAAGGTGAAATTGAAGTGCTAAGAAGGATTGAATCCAAATTGAATATAATTTGGTGAAATATGTTGTGTGTCTCATAATCCATTAGTTAATGCATTTAATAAAACATAATTGATGAAATAAATCATTCATAAGGAAACATGAGATGAAATAACAACAAATGACAAGAGATCACCATTGATAACAGAGGTCACCACTATGGATACGTCTCTAGATCTGTTTGGAATATGAATCATTTTCATTGCTTCTCCCAATCTGGGATTGATTCTCCTTTGCACAAGAGCTACATTCTCTCATGAAGGGGCACAATTCTCCAAAAATGGGATTACTTACAAATCACAAGCATGAGTGCTTGTTTCTCTCCTAAAATATCTCTCCAAAGAGTCTTCAAATGACCTCCACAATGGCCTCCCAAAATATTCCCAATGTGGTCTCCTACATACCTCCCTCAATTTCTTAAAAGAGGAGCTTAAATAATTTTTCCTAGCTCACTAATCCAAAAAGACAATATCCATAAGAATATGATCTAAGGACAAAAGCAAGGAAAAGTAGAAATGAGACCCTTAACTTCCTCTTTAAGATTAGGAATCCATTTGTAATAAAGTGAGGAAGAGTCCAAACCAATTAATGAGACCCTTAACTTCCTCCTTAAGACTAGGAAATAATTCTCTCTTAAAAGTAGGAAGCTAATTTGTGAGTTGTATTCCCACAATTAAGTTCCCATTTTTTAAATTAAAATGGAAAAATATGTGATGTTTTCCAACTCACTTCAAATATTCCTCTTTGTATTCTGAATTTGAATAATACATGAGTTTCTCAAAGTACTAATCATTTATCACAATTTAATCAATTGATTCATGATTAATTCATTATTATTTTCCACCTTTGAGTTAATTATCACTGTAATGGATTTTTCTCCATGGTGTGCAAAGCTAATGATTTTTCCCCATGGTTAATTCTTTGTGTGGAGATCCTCCTAGATCAAGTATCCTCATTCCTAGACTTAAAAATGTTTGTCTCGGTTTCAATTTTGAAGCACCAGATCTCATTTTTTGAGCACGCAAACATGCCTGATGTTCATGAATTTCCTATTACCTATTTTCTGTTCATGGGGATGAATGAAGTGTTCCGTATGTAACCTCCAACCTTATCAACAATATCGTAAAATGATTCAATGATTGGTGGACTTGATAGAGAGATATTTTGAGTTGAAGCTTGAATAGAAAACAAGCAAAAAATTCATTAAAAGCATGTGCCTCATTGGGTTTAGAGACTTATGAAAACATATCTCCTCCATAAAAAATCTGAATGTTGTGTCATTAGAATCAATTCATAGTATACCTAGAGCAATTTCGAATGACTAGCTACATGAAATTTTTTTATGCCCTTATTGCATACCTTTTAAAGGAAAACAAGAAACTGTGCATCCTAGTGAGAATTTATTAATGCTGCAATTTTTAATTATGGAGTTGCAAACTAAATTCCATTGGCTCTATGACACTCAATGGGCTTAAAATACATACTTCAGTCAATCCCTACCCTTACAAAGGTCATTTTTCTATATGTATAGTCTTTCCTAAAGCATGTACTACCACATTTTCATACTTCCTCAACTATGAATTGGATTATGTCAAATCCACCATGTTCAGTAACGTTAGAAACCTTTTCTAAACCACTCTCTAAATTCAAATTAATGATTTGACCAAAAAAATACATTTTCACCCAAGGTGGGCCCCATGGGAAAAATATACTTTCCATACTTCCATGACTTTGAATAGTATATTTTCAATTGAAACATCATAAATGACATTAATAGGAATGTCTAATCTAGTTACTACATTTAAATGTGTCATTTCATTGATTGCAACGTTTGAATCGAGGTGAGAATCATGAGCAAAAGTGCTAGTGTTGAGTAATGAACCTTTTTAGGTGACAACACAGTTGATTTATATGAATTGAAAAAGTATCATCTACAATTGTGAGAATTATTTTAACAATGTACATTAATGAACAATAATGCTAATGTATGAATAATAATATTTATATGTAGAGAAAATTAATTATTATCAACTATACATAACAAATCAAAATTACCTAATTAGTTTTCATGAATATAGAAAATAAATTATCCCATATATCTCAAGGATGCAAGTCTCAATCCTTTATATTAAAGACTTTTCCTCCATTTAAACCCTGTTCAATATTGAAGGGATCTAATAACACAGAATGATATAATATATTTTACACGTAAATGCACAGTATCAAATATATATGAAACTCTTATGTGACATGATATCGTTTTTAATGTATATCACATTATGTCAATTGATATTATATAATCTTATTACTTAATATACTTGCATTTTATCATTTTAATGTAAATGAATATCTTTCTCAGTAGATATTCTTTATGTATACTACATCTTTCTATTAAAGTTAATACTTTACTTAAACATATATTATATCATTTTTCATATATATCTTTATAAATTGCCTTAATAAAAAACATCTTAAAATTTTAAATCTTGTATTTTTTATATTTTTAAATATTTTTTTTATGAAAAATATAAATTTCTATTAAAATTAATATTTTAATAGAACATACATTATATCATTTCTCATATATATCTATATGAATTGCATTAATAACAAGCATCTTAAAATTTTAAATCTTACATTCTTTATATTTTTAAATATTTCTTTATGAAAAATGTAAATTTATAAGATATATGACACTTCTATATAAAATGAAACCCTGTTCAATATTGAAGGGATCTAATAACACAGAATGATATAATATATTTTACACGTAAATGCACAGTATCAAATATATATGAAACTCTTATGTGACAAGATATCGTTTTTAATGTATATCACATTATGTCAATTGATATTATATAATCTTATTACTTAATATACTTGCATTTTATCATTTTAATGTAAATGAATATCTTTCTCAGTAGATATTCTTTATGTATACTACATCTTTTTATTAAAGTTAATACTTTACTTAAACATATATTATATCATTTTTCATATATATCTTTATAAATTGCCTTAATAAAAAACATCTTAAAATTTTAAATCTTGTATTTTTTATATTTTTAAATATTTTTTTTATCAAAAATATAAATTTCTATTAAAATTAATATTTTAATAGAACATACATTATATCATTTCTCATATATATCTATATGAATTGCATTAATAACAAGCATCTTAAAATTTTAAATCTTACATTCTTTATATTTTTAAATATTTCTTTATGAAAAATGTAAATTTATAAGATATATGACACTTCTATATAAAATGTAAAATGCCTATACGTAGATATAATATAGACAAAAATCCAATTATATTTAATTTTACTTTATAAAGTGTTGCTGAATTTTAATGTACATGAAATTAAAGTTAAACACTTTGTAATACTTATAATACACCATTTCAAATTTTGATATTTTAAAATTAAAATATTAAAAATGTAAATGATTTGTAAATTTATAAGTATAATTTATTGAGTATGAAGGAGAATAAACATCAAAAAGAGCTATTGTTATTTATCATGTTTATATAATATTTTTTTCATTTTTATGAATTTAATCAATTAATGAAGATATAATAGACTTAAAACCTACGCTATGTAAAAGTTCTAACTTATTAACTAATAAAATGTTTTATAAAAGAAATTAAAATATTATAAAAAAATAACTAAATTTTAATTTTCCTATATGAGGAGCACCAAAAGAAATATTTGAAGTGAAAGTAATTGAAGATCAACATTGAAGGAAACACTATATTCGTGGTCCATGGGAATGGACTAAAAATCAACTTAACACATAAAAAAGTGGACCAATAATAAGTAACTCAGATGTGTTGAAAGGGGCATATAATATAAGTTTTAAAGTATGTTATAGCTTATGTTTTAGAAAACCCTTGCGCTTTTGAAATGAGGTATCCCACCATTTCACAGTCCATAGAGGATCCTGGATCGAAATAATATGGGTCACATGATGGTTTTTTTTAGGATGCTACATCCATTGTTCACACACCCCCACAGTAGAATGACACCCACCAAAATAAAAATGTTGAAATTAGTTTGGACCATTTATTAGGTTATTTAGGTGGATAATGGGTTGGTCCTATGGTTCTAATACAAAATAATCCTGCTATATATTATCTACCACAAGGTCTCATGGGTCATTGGATCACTCTTTGGCATATACTTGAGAATATTTTGTAGCTTCATACATTTTGCTAGTTCCTTGTACACCTCTCCCCAGTTAATTTTTGCAAAATATATGACCCTTTGTTTGACATGACTTGGCCCTCGTCTCATAGAGTGTTCTTCTTTTTGAGGTTTTTTCAATTAAGCTCAACAAAATACAAAAACATGCATTCTGTAGCATGTATAGGAGAAAATACTCAGCGAAAAAATTAATTTATCTTCCATAAGAAATGTTGTTGATTTTAGGCCATGAGAATTCAAACATAGGTTAGTCACACACAAATTTAGAATTTCTATAGAGGATTTTTTAAATAACATAGAGGATTGAGATAATTTTTCTATTCAAATTCATGGGTGAATAAATACTTTGAAAACTAGAAAAACTATGTGCTCCCACTACGATATGTTCCATCTCCTAGAACCTAAGACAAATGGTCCTCAGGCTTAGAATTAAAAATCGTGTCTTAGTTTTTCTATTGAAGCACTAAAACTTGTTTTCTTGGCACACAAACATGGTCTGTGTTAATGAATTCCCAACTTCGTGTGTGATTTATGTGGGGCCAAACTAACTATTTTTTATGTATTCCCTAATATTATTAACAATATCCTAAGGTGGTTTCTCAATTCATAGACTACAAAGTGTTCATTGTCAAATTGGATTTTTTTTTATAGAAAACATGTCAAAAAAACATTAAAAATGTGTGCATTATTTGTTTATGAGACTCAATATGTTCTATATCTTGCATACTACATCTAAATGATTTGTTGTTAGAGACAATGCATAACATACATAGAGGTATTTCCAACTAGTCTTTGTACACCAATGTTTTGTGCCTTTCTACGATACTTTTAAAGGAACATAAGAAACTTATCATCCTTTCAACGATTTTTTTATATTGTATGTTTGTACTTTCATAGGTTAATATTTAAGTATGTGATATCAATGATGCCTAGTGGCCTTGAAAAACACACCTGAGATAGTTCCTACCCTTATATAGGTCATTCTATTTGTATGTGTAATTTCACATAAAGCATCCCCCCTCCCAAATTTTCATAATTTTGCAATTGTAAATTTTATTTTTTTAATTCCATCATGATCAATGACCTAAAATCCCCTATCAAAGACTCTCTCTACACATGAATTACTCATATTGCCTAAAAACACAATTTCACTCAAGGTGTGCCCGACGAGGAAGAAATAATTTTCATACTTCAAAGATTCTTGAATTGAATTATTTCATCTCCATCATGATCATCAACCCCAATAAGTATGTTTGATTCCTACATTCAAATATTTCATTTGATTAAATTGGAAAATTTGTCCGAAGGTTGGTCCCATGGGAAAAATGGTTAATTTTGGGTAGTGAGCCTTTCTAAAGGACAACATTGGCTCCTTCTACAAGATAGATATTTCCTACAAGGTACCAAAAACTAGAATATAGGTTGGGTTATGGAGTTATAATTGGGCTATGGATTCAAAACTTTGCCTCATCTCAAACTCTTCATTTTAGTGTAGTATAATTTATTTTTTTAAATAATGACAAAAACAAAACAAGATACTAGAAATACTAAAGTAAATTGTAGGGTATTAACTAAGAAAATGGAAACCTACCTACCTAATGTAACTGGATGTTGTCCCACTAGGTGACATTGAATGACCAATGGAACCATGTATGTATTTTCATAATTCTAGCAAACACATGCATTAAGAGGGCTGATGGAATGGTGGTTGACATTGGATTTTGGCATGCAAAATGATAATGGAATACATCCCTGATGCCCATAAAATGTGGACAAGATTGGAAAGCACTTCTTAAGGAACAAATTAAATTAGAATGACATTGGACATCCTTGAAAGAATTATGGAAATGAGTGAGAACAAAGGAAACTAATGAAAAAATTGCTCATCTCCAATATTATCTTGCTACTCTATTTTTTATAAAGTCCCCTTCATCCACATTTTAGTTGGATGAATAATCACTTCTTGAAAGAACTTGGGCTTAAAGAAAGTGAAAAAGAAAATGATATTTTGTCTTGAATATCAAATATACACTTTTCATTCACTATCAAGGTATACAATAATCTTTTCCCTTCTCATTATGAACACCATCAATAATGCTACCACTGAATTCCAAAATTCGATAATCCTGTGCTTGTGGAATGCATGTTTCATTACTATATTCATATTCAGGGGAACATTTTTTTTATGATCACGATCGTCTTCTTGTTCTTAATTATTATGGTTGCCTTGGAAATCCTCACTATTATGCTTTCCTTGGAATTTCTCATGCTAAATATGAATATTGTCTCTCCCTCCTTCATTATAATACTAAATACCTGTTGGAATAGGGGCAAACCCAAGGTTCACTCCAAGAGTGCACCAACAAGCCCTAGCTACTGGCCCTTTCGGCAACACCTGCGAAGCAGAAGTAGTCTCACCCGAAGCAACTATGAGGGGGTTGCAGAACATAAATGTCTACAACCAGGAGAATATCAAGTGGATCCAGTACAACGTCAACTGAATATGTATCTAACACTTATCAATCTAGATCTATCCTGCATAGCTATAGATATGATCTAACACAACAATGCAAATAACAATATAACAATGTCATAGATCAATGCATCAATCACATGCTTAACAAGAGATGTACATCGTTCACCCTCTCTCTAGTGATACATCCATAAAACTGTGCTTATGATATATTAAGGTAAAGCTTACAGTTCTTGTCTGCGTTCTTAGCCAATAGATCTTCTTTCTTCTCTCTCTTCCTCTCCCCTTCCTGTGCACCCAGTTGCAGGAACTAATCTTCGCACCCAGCTGAATATATTACAGTACCATAAGGATCTCCACTCATCTCTTCTTCCTCACAATACAATGATCTCTCACACAACTATATGACTAGATCAAAAACAACATCATAACAACATGTACCCCCCCGACCTAGGTCCTCTTGGCCTTTATTTATACATTACAATACCTCATCGACAGCCTTAAGTCAAAACCTAGGTGTCAAAAACCTAATTACCAAAACCCTAGGTCAACTTGACACACTTTTCTCGGGCTTCACTAGCCTGTCTTTTATTTCTTCCTGCGCAGTGCTCCGAAGCATCCAATGATAGGTTTTTCCACTTGCTGAGCTGTCCTCGATCCATCTTCCTTGCTTTCTTGTTATCCTTGGTCTTCTCATCCAACAGCTTGCTTTTTCATACTTCGCTCCATCTTTTCTACTCTTTTGCTCACTTCGACCCAGTAACAGTTACTGTGTCCTCCGCGAAGCTGGATTTTTACTTTTTCTTCTTTGTACTTCGCTTCCTTCCATATCCAAGGGCCAACATGCCCCCAACACTCACCTGTGACTCATGCCGAGGCACTTTGGATCTGATCCCTCTGTTTTGCTTCGACATGGATTGTGTAGTGCAGCCTTTGCTTTCTTCTTTGTGCCTCCTCTCCCTCCTTGTGCAGATTTTATTTTCTACGTTTGGTACCCATTTTCAACTGCACTTGGTACCTAGACCCTTTTCTCCTTGCTTCTACTGAGAGCTGTGAGGCAATTGGTTGTCAGAGTACAACTTTAGCCGACTCCTATTCACCAATCCTTCCTTCCACTCTCCATTCAATGTCTTCAACTGCGCAGCTCCTCCTTCTATTACATAGGCGATCTCGTATGGCCCAAGCCAATGCATTCTGAACTTCCCTGGGTGTTTTATAAACTTGTTTCCATACAAAAGTACTAAGTAACCTTGCTTGAATGCCTTCTTCTTGATGTGCCTGTCATGATATGCCTTCTCTTGTTCCTTCTTAACCTGCTGATGGAATGTTGCAATGAATAGGTCTTCTTCCATTTCAACCAACTGTGCAAGTCTCTCATGAACATGGACAGTATCATCCATGTCTATAAATGCAACAATCCTTAAACTTGGCACTAATTATTCCATCGGGACAATAACTTCAATGCCATATACCAACTTGAAATGGGTTTTCATTGTTAATTTCTTCCAAGTGGTTCTATAAGCCCAGAGTACTGCTGGTACTCTTAAATCCCAGTCATCCCTATTCACACTGCAAATTTTCATGTGTGTTGTTTCCAATATCTTATTGAATGATTCAATTGTCCCATTTTCTTGTGGATGGTAAGGCGTACTCTTCTGATGGTGGACTACAAATTCTTCAGTAAGGGCTTCAACTGTCTAATTGATGAAATGTGTGCCTTGATCACTTATAAGGATTTTGGGGCATCCAAACTTGGTTATTGTGTCACCAAATATAAATTGTGCAGTTGTAGTTGCACTACAACCCTTGACTTCTCTTGCTTCGACCCATATAGTTAGGTATTATGTCGCAGTGATTAAGTACCTTTCTCATGTGTGCTTTCCTGGTGGGTTTATAGGTCCCACAAAGTCAATAGCCCACTTGTCAAATGCTTGTAGGGTCATCTTTGGTGCTAATGGAATTTATTCTCTTCTAGATGGTTTCCCCATTCTCTGGCACACATCACAGGATCTAGCATAATCCTTAGCATCTTTGTGCAAGGTAGGCCACCAAAGGCCAGCTCATAGGACCTTCTGCGCAGTTTCTTTCCCTGCATAATGTCCTTCTGCAATTCCTTCATGAGCTTCAATGAGGATCAATAGCCATTTTGATTCCATAACACATCTTCTTAGTATCTCATCAGGTCCCATTTTGTATAGTTTTCTAGCAATTAGTGAAAATTCTGCAGCGTGCACTACTAACTATTTTTTCTGGGGAATTGTATGCGCACTTGGTGCCTTTCCTGTTGACAATAACTGGACGATGTTTGCGAAGTGGTCATCAATATTCCTAATGGTGAGAAGCTATGCATCCGACAGTGTTTCCTCTAAGCTAGTGGGTTCTTCGCCATGTTCCAACCTCGACAAGTGGTCAGGGCCTTTGTTCATTGTTCCTGGCCTAACTATGATCTCAAAATCGTATTCTTGAAACAACATAAGCCATCTGCATATTTTCCCCCCAAACACTAGCTTGCTGACCAGGTATTTGAATGCAGAGTGGTCTGTAAACATTTTAAAGTGTCCTCCCAATAAGTAGTGGCGGAATTTTTGTAGCACATACAACATGGCCAATCCTTCTCTCTTTGTGGTGGTGTAGTTAATTTTAGCTGTAGATAACTTCCTACTAGCAAAAGCTAATGGATGGCCGATCTCCCCTTCTCCAGGTTGTGCCAGTACTACTCTCAGTGAAATAGAAGACGCATCGATATGCACATGAAACTCCTTATTCTAATCTGGAAAAACTAGAATGGGCACAATGACCATCTTCTATTTCAGTGTGTCGAAGCTCTGTTGGCATTTGTCTGTCCAGCCAAACTAGTAGTCCTTATTCAGTAGATTCTCCATCAATGTTGTAATTTGGGCATAGCCTTTAATGAATTTCCTATAATAGGCAGTGTGTCCTAGCGCAATGCGCAGTTGTTTGACTGAAATAGGTGGCGGAAAATCAACTATAATTGTAATGTTTGATGGATCAACCATCAATCCCTTCTTGCATAGAATATGGCCTAATAGTACTCCAAATGGTGAGAAAAAGATGCACTTCTTCAGATTTAAAGCAATTTGACACTACCTGCATTTATCCAACATTAGCCTTAGACATTCAATATGGTTTTTCAACAAACTAAATATAGTCCAGTCATCAAAATGTTCTTCTAAAAATTTACGCAAAAAATCTTTGAACACTTCGACCAACACCATAGAAAAGATAGCTGGGACATTCTTCAGTCTGAATGGCATTACTGTATATTGGTAGGATCCCCATTTTGTGGAAAAGGTGGTCTTGTGGCGGTCCTCATTGGTAATCTGGATCTGATGGTATCCTGAAAACCCATATGTAAAAGAAAATACCTCCTGACCTCCCACGTTTTCTAATACTTCATAAGTGAATGGTGTAAGGAAGGGGTCATGTAGAGAGACATCATTCAACTTCCTGAGGTCCACACATATCCTAATTTCTCTGGTCTTCTTGTCTTGTATCACCATAGGGCTGATCCATTCTGACTCTTTGACAGGTTCGATAATCCCTACTTCCAGCATTCTATCGAGCTCAATATTCACTTTTTCCTTGTATTTTGGGTTTAATCTATAGGTTCTTGGCTTGACTGGCTTTGCATGTGGTTTCAAAGGTATTCTTATCTCTCCCATAGGTCCTTTGATTCCCTTCATATCAGTGAACTTGGTTGGAAACAAGTCCTGATATTCATGCAATAACCTTGTAATCTTGTCAATGGTAGCAACATCCCAATAGTCTCCGACATTGGAAAGATTCGGTGTATCCTCTGTCCCAATATTGACCTTTTTTATTTTGATTGGCTGCCCAATAAATGGTAGCTCGACTCCTAGTCCTTCCATATCTATTTGTCCTTCTGTCTCAGTGATTTTTACCTTTCTGGGATCATCATCATTGGTATTGATGTTGTAGCAACTCTGCAATTTCTGGAGAGGCGTAGTCCATTCATCCTCTTCTTGTTCCATAGGGAGGCTAGATGCCTCTTCGAATGCCTTATGTGTCACAATCTGTAATTCTTGGTCTACTGAAGGATATTCACTTTCAAATAAAAAGGTGGTTATAAAATCCTGAATCATACTTTCCCAATTTGTAGTGATGATCCACAACTCTGTGATGCAGGAGCATCTCAAGCGAGCCAACGTGGAGACAACGGATAGCTGGAAAAGGGCCTAGCACAAATTTTGAAAATGTCTTAAAATATTAATGAAGCCATTAAGAAGGAGCGCCATTGTAAAATGTAAACAGACCTTGAGCGATCCCCTCTCGTCCTTAGTAGGTAGAAAGCATTTATAGTAGTTAATGGAGGTAGATAGAATTGAATGTCAGATTAGACAGTTTTAGAGCATAAGAGGGAAACGGGATATAGACACCCTCATTGTGTATTGTAACATTATTATGATGATAAAGAGCATAGAGGAGAAGCAGAGAGAGAGAGAGTTGTGTAGTAGACTCCATGTACAAAAATTCTGAATTAATACATGAAAGCTGTGATTCAGACTCATGGTGTTCATATATTCTCTGTGTATGCATCTTTGAATGTTATGCTCATGAATGTTTTACTCTTTCTGTCATGCAATTGCTTTTATGCTATGTATGAATGATTTCTTGTTGAATGTCTGAAATTTGAGAGAGAGAGAGAGAGAGTAAGAGAAATGAGTTTCAATTGTTTCTCTATTGGAGCAAGAGTTCCTGCAAGGAGTGCAGTTGAATTGTCCGCAAGGAGGGCATCGAGAAAGTGTTCAAAGGTTTGTCTCTGAAATATCAGGAGAGATGGCTTTCGTTCTCATTCCCTCAGAAGTGCAGTTGGGCACAGGAGCCGTGCAAGGAGTGTGTAGGCCGGGTAAAGTCTCAGGGTTGCGAACCTGAGCAAAGTATTGAGAGACTGTTGTTGTAGGTGTGTGCAGAGTCGAAGGGAGTCAAGCACTTGAAAGTGTTTGAAGGTTGCCACAAGGAGTGCGAGCAGGGGTTTTCAGAAGGGCTCAAAGTTGGATAAATCTCAAAAGGAATTGGACTATCAAAGGAGTCGAAGGATAGCACAAGACCAAGTACTTTAAAAGTTTGAAGGAAGGCGTAGCGACATTGGACCGCAGGAGGACAAGCTCCATGGAGAGAGACACCTTGTTTAGTTTATGCAGAGGTTCTCTGAAGAATAGACGGACGATCAAAATTCTATGTGGAGAAACCGCGAAGTCCTGTGAGCCGTCAGATCTCACGAAGGAGCAGGGGAGTTACTGCGAGTATTCCTAAGGGTGCAAGCTTAGGAGAGGCAGAGCCATCGACCCATGTTAGCCCGAAGCCGTTGGATAACTCATGAAGTCGCCTATCGGGATTTCGTGAGTGGAAGGGTCAAAAACTTGGTATCAAAGTTTACAAAATCGTGAAGCGCGAAGCCGTGAAGGATGGTTAGTATTGTGTGGGACCATAGGAGCTAGCAAGGTGGACAAGTGGCACACTATCAACGTAGAAGTCAACTGCGTTGACCACTTCAGAGTTTCGTAAGTCGAAGTCCCGAAACGATGAGAAGTCTAGTTATGGGGCCAACGCCGAGAAATGTGTCGGATTCTGACATCTCATGATTTCGAAGGATAGAATATCGGGATTTCGGGGTTTGTGGGAAAAATTGTATGTTCTCGCAACTCGCGAACTCGTGAAAGCCGACAAGTCGGGTTGATACCGAAGTTTCAGAGTTTCGGGATTCGGGGGTCTGAGCGACAAGACACTTGACTGCAAGATTCGCGAAGTCATGAAGTTCGACCTCCTAAGTTCAAAAGGAGGATCCCACGAGGATTTGTTGTGGGTGCGGATTTTTCGAAAGGAAAATAGAAGAGCGTTTAGAGTTCTTCGGGCTAGTGAAAGGAGAAAGATCCTGTTGACGCAGACCTTTCGACCTGTGGGTTGAGGGGAAAGGCAGCCTGCATCATCAAATTGGTATCAGAGCCTAGAAAAGTTCTTTTCTTTCTATAGCAGAGAAAAAGGAGAATTCACCATGCCACCAAGGAGAAGGGACAGGCAAACACCTAATCCACCAGAGGATAGGGAAATGCCACGAATAAGGGGTAGGAAGATGACTGATCCATCCATGGAGAGAGAGATGCGTGATCTATGAGATAGACTCAAAGACATGGAGACAACACAGAGGCATACAGTTAGTGCTGGGGATCTTAGTGATTCTGAAAGTGAAATTGAGGCTGAACATGAAGAAGAAGTTGTAGTCGAAGATGCAGCAAATGAACGTTTGATCAGAGCTATTGCAAGAATGGGTGCAAGAGAGAAAATGGACATTCCATTTTATGAGGGAAATATGGATGCAGAGGAGCTTCTAGACTAGATTAGAGCTCTGGACACATACTTTGACTATGAAGATGTCGAAGAGGACAAGAAGGTCAAGCATGATGTCACTAGAGTGAAGGGACATGCAACATTGTGGTGGGATGAACTATAAGCTGACAGACGCTGCAAGGGAAAGAAAAAGATCAAGATATGGGATAGAATGATCATGAAGATGAAGGGGAAATTCATCCCCAGAGATTACCAGATTAATCTGTAAAGGAGAATGCAAAACCTGAGACAAAAGCTGATGATAATGAAAGAATACACTGAAGAATTCTACAAACTGAACATCAGGGTAGGTCATCGGGAAAGCGATGATGAAAAAGTTTCCAGATATATGAATGGCTTGAGATATGACATTCAGGATGAGATGAGCATGGTAACCATCAGAACAGTGGAATATTCTTATCAGATGGCTCTAAAAGCGGAAGAGAAGCTGAGCCGAAAGCAGGGTCAGAGAGGCTGAGGCAGAAGTCAGCCTAGAGGAAAATCAGTTGCCTAGGATAAATATCAGAATCCTAAGGAGGACTCGAAGAAACTTCAGACTCGAACTGAGAGAGGTGTAAGCTCACAGCGAGGGAAATATGTTGAACAAAGAGGGAAACATACTGAACAAAGAGGGGATTATGTTGATAATAATGTTTTTCCTCGTACCAGAGGTAGAGGAAGAGGAAGAGGTGGAGTAATAACATGATTCACATGTGGAAAGAATGGGCACAAGTCTTATGAGTGTCCAGATAAAAATAAAGAGAGTGGAGAGACTCACAAATCCGAAGCATAGAGGCGGGATGTTGAGGCAGAAGATGCTAAAGGAGAAATATTGTTCATGATGCAAAAAGCTCTTTTGACACCAGAGAAGGAGGTGGAGAGTTCGGTCCAAAGAAACGGACTTTTCTGGATTTCTTGCAAGACAAAGGATAGGGTATGCAAGGTCATTGTTGATAGTGGTAGCACAGATAATCTCGTTTCTACAGAGATGGTAGAAAAGATGGAGCTGGAGATGAATGATCATCCAAGCCCATACATAATTTTGTGTCTACAAAAAGGACATCAGGTAACTATCACTAAACAATGTTTAGTTGAATTTAAGATAGGAGGATATAATGATAAGATATCATGTGATGTTATTGCCATGGATGTTTGTCATCTATTGCTGGGTAGACCATGGCAATATGACATGAATGTGATTCATGATGGGAGAATGAACACATACACCCTAGAGAAGAATGGGAGGACTCACATGTTGCTTCCAATTAAGGATAAGGAGGTGAAGCTTGAAGTAAGCAACACTGAACTTCTCATGAGTGGGAAACAAATTCTTACAGAGGTTAAGAAGAAGGAAGAACCACGATTTGTTGTGGTTAGGAAACCAAAGATTGTTTTGACTAGCACAAGGGTAGATGATTTACCAGAAGAGGTTCAGGAACTATTGGAAGAGTTCGCTGACATAGTAGTGGATGAACTACCTCATTCGTTGCCACTGATCAGAAGTGTGAGTCATCATATTGATCTCATACCAGGAGCTAGTTTTCCAAATAAATCCACGTACATATTAATGCCGCAAGAGAATTAAGAGGTCAAAATACAAGTCCAGGAGTTGTTGGACAAAGGGTTGGTCAGAGAAATCTTGAGTCAGTGTGTTGTTCCAACAGTACTCAGTCCGAAGAAAGACAGAGGCTGGAGGATGTGTATTGACTCGAGGGTGATTAAAAATATAACCATCAAGTACATATTTCCATTACCAAGGATGGATGATCTGATGGATTGCTTGAGTGGAGCAAAGTATTTTTCAAAGATTGATTTGAAAAGCGGTTATCATCAAATCCGTATGAGAGAAGGTGACGAGTGGAAGACAACCTTCAAAACCAACGAAGGGTTGCATGAATGGCTTGTTATGCCATTTGGATTAACAAATGCACCAAGTACCTTCATGAGGTTGATGAACGAAGTCCAAAGGGAGTTCACTGAAAAATTTGTTATCGTATATCTGGATGACATACTGATTTTTAGTAAAACAGTGGCAGAGCATCTGAAGCATTTGGCTACAGTGATGCAGAGGTTACAATAGGAGAAGCTGTTGATAAACATGAAGAAGTCCTAATTCATGAAGATAGAGCTCAT
Source organism: Picea engelmannii (assembly GCA_009831015.1). NCBI lineage: Eukaryota > Viridiplantae > Streptophyta > Pinopsida > Pinales > Pinaceae > Picea > Picea engelmannii. Next base: position 1,306,014 of record ML776571.1, read on the forward strand.
TTATCTGGGGTTTGTTATTTCTGTAGATAAATTGAGGATGGATCTAGATAAGGTGGAAGTGATCAAGAATTGGCCATCACCGAAGAATATTTTTGAGGTGAGAAGTTTTCACGGATTGGCTAGCTTCTACCGAAAGTTCATAAAGAATTTCAGTGGAATTAGTGAACCGATGATGGATACAGTGAAGAAGAGACATAAGTCTTTTCACTGGATAGAAGAAGCCGAAAAGAGTTTTAATCTATTGAAGAGGAAGATCATGGAACAACCAGTTTTGGTGTTGCTGGATTTCCAAAAGACATTTCAAGTGAAATGCGATGCAAGTGGATTTGCAATAGGGGCAGTCTTGATTCAGGAAGACAGGTCGATAGCATACTTCAGCGAGAAGCTGAATGAAGAAAAAGTGAAGTACTCCACTTATGATAAAGAGTTCTATGCTATCATTCAGGCATTGAAAAAATGGAGACATTACTTGATCCCGAAAGACTTTGTCTTATACAGTGACAATCATGCACTGCAGTTTGTGACTCAACAGGAAAAGTTGAATCAGAGACATGTCAAATGGGTTGAATATATGCAGAATTTTACTTTTGTAATTAAACATATTTCTGGTACTACTAACAAAGTTGTTGATGCTTTGAGCAGGAAGTGTTTTCTATTGCAGGAGTTCAGAGTCAAAACGTTGGGTTTTGATGACTTGAGGAACATGTACATAAATGATCCAGATTTTAAGGAGGCGTATGAAGAAACTGAGAATCCAGATCTCAGAGATAGAAGCCAATGGGATGAATACATGATCCAGGAAGGATTGTTGTTTAAAGGTAATCAACTGTGTATTCCAAAATGCTCCATGAGGGAGAATTTGATGAAAGAGAAACACAGTGGAGGATTGGACGGGCACTTTGGTCATGACAAGATATTTGCAAAGATGAATGAGTCATCTTTTTGGTCGAGAATGCGAGCAGACGTCAAGAGATTCATGGACATATGCAGAATTTTCCAGCATTCGAAGGGAAGAAGACAAAATGTGGGGTTTTATCAACCATTTCCCATAACTGAGAGGCCGTGGGATGCAATCAACATGGATTTCATATTGGGGTTGCCAAGAATGCAAAGAGGATTTGACTCGATCTTTGTGGTGGTGGATATATTTTTCAAGATGGCACACTTCATTCCATGTCAGAAAACCAGTGACACAACTCACATTGCGAACCTGTTTTTCAAAGAAGTCATTCGACTTCACGGCTTACCCAGGAGCATAGTTTCATATTGAGACACCAAGTCCATAGGAAACTTCTGGAGGATGTTATAGAAGAAGATGGGGACTAACTTGTCGTTTAGTTCGACTTATCATCCTTAGATGGATGGATAGACAAAAGTGGTAAACAGAAGTCTGGGAGACTTGCTGAGAAGCCTGGTGACAGAACACCACAGCCAGTGGGAGAACATATTACCACAGGCGGAGTTTTCTTATAATGACTCAGTTAATAGAAGCATAGGGTAAAGTCAATTTCAGATTGTTTATGGCATGCAGCTGAGAGGAATTTCTTAGTTAATGGATTCAGAGCAGAATGCGACTAGGAGCACTAGTGCAAAAGATTTTGCAGAGGCAATGAAGTAACTTCACAGCCAAGTGAAGGAGCATTTTCAAAGTTCGAGCCAGGAATATAAGCGCAGAGAAGATCAACACAGAAGACAACTATAATTTGAGGTTGGTGATTTGGTTCTGGCACATTTGAGAAAGGAAAGGTTCCTGAGAGGAACATACAATAAGCTGAAGATGAAGAAAATTAGACCATGTAAGGTCTTAAAGAAATTTAGGGCGAATGCTTACAAGATTGAATTACTCGATGGGATCGGAATTTCTCCGATATTCAATATCTCATATTTGTACCCATATAAAGCTGAGGAGGCAAGGACAAGAAATGAACAACCAGAATTCCAGTGGACAAAGCAGATGCCAGTTGTAGAAAAGCTGCAGATGGAGCGCATTCTGGACAAAAGGTTCAGGAAGAAGACTAGGCGAAAGCAATACTTTGAGTATTTGATCAAATGGAAGGGCCATCCAGTTGAAGATGCCAATTGGGAGAGCGAAGCAAAGATCCAGAAGCATGGACACACCGTGCGTGAGCTCATGGATAGGATCCCATGAAAATTTTCAAGCCAAGGAGTATTATGCAGGAGCATCTCAAGAGAGCCAGTGCAGAGACAACGGACAACTGGAAAAGTGCCCAGCACAAATTTTGAAAATCTCTTAAAATATTAATGAAGCCATTAAGAAGGAGCGCCATTGTAAAATGTAAACTGACCTTGAGCGATCCGCTCTCATCCTTAGTAGGTATAAGGCATTTATAGTAGTTAATGGAGGTAGATAGAATTGAATGTCAGATTAGACAGTTTTAGAGCGCAAGAGGGAAACAAGATATAGACACCCTCATTGTGTATTGTAACATTATTATGATGATAAAGATCATAGAGGAGAAGTAGAGAGAGAGAGAGATTTGTGTAGCAGACTCCATGTACAGAAGTTCTGAATTAATACAAGAAAGTTGTGATTCAGACTCATGGTGTTCATATATTCTCTGTGTATGCATCTTTGAATGTTATGCTCATGAATGTTTTACTCTTTCTGTCATGCAATTGCTTTTATGCTATGTATGAATGATTTCTTGTCGAATGTTTGAAATATGAGAGAGAGAGAGAGTACGAGAAATGAGTTTCAATTGTTTCTCTATCGGAGCAAGAGTTCCTGCAAGGAGTGCAGTTGAATTGTCCGTAAGGAGTGCGTCGACAAAGTGTTCAGAGGTCTGTCTCTGAAAGCTTAGGAGAGATAGCTTTTGTTCTCATTCCCTCAGAAGTGCAGTTGGGCACAGGAGCCGTGCAAGGAGTGTGTAGGCCACGTAAAGTCTCAGGGTTGCGAACCTGAGCAAAGTATTGAGAGACTACTACTGCAAGTGTGTGCAGAGTTGAAGGGAGTCAAACACTTGAAAGTGTTTGAAGGTTGCCGCAAGGAGTGCGAGCAGGGGTTTTCAGAAGGGATCAAAGTTGGAGAAAGCTCAGAAGGAATTGGACTTTAAAAGGAGTTAAAGGATAGCACGAGACCAAGTACTTTAAAAGTTTGAAGAAAGGCGTAGCGACGTTGGACCGTAGGAAGACGAGCTCCATGGAGAGAGACACCTTGTTCATTTTGTGCAGAAGTTCTCAGAAGAACAGACAGACGGTCAAAATTCTCTGTGGATAAACCGTGAAGTCTCATGAGCCATAAGATCTCATGAAGGAGAAGGGGAGTTACCACGAGTATTCCTAAGGGTGCAAGCTCAGGAGAGGTAGAGCCATCGACCCAAGTTATCCAGGAGCCATTGGATCACTCGTGAAGTCGCCTATCGGGATTTCGTGAGTGTAAGGGTCGAAAACATGGTATTAAAGTTTACGAAATCATGAAGCGCAAAGCCATGAAGGATCGATAGGATTGTGTGGGACCATAGGAGCCAACAAGGTGGAAAGGTGGCACACTATCAATGTAGAAATTAACTGCATTGACCACTTCGGAGTTTCATAAGTCGAAGTCCTGAAACGGTGAGAAGTCTAGTTGTGGGGCCAGAGCCGGGAAACGTGTCAGAGTCTGACATCTCATGATTTTGGAGAATAGAATATTAGGATTTCGGGGTTCATGGGCAGAGTTGTATGTTCTCGCCACTCGCGAACTCGCGAAAGCCGACAAGTCGAGGTGATACAAAAGTTTCAGAGTTTCGGGATTCGGGGGTTTGAGTGACAAGACACTTGACTGTAGGATTCACGAATTCATGAAATCCGACCTCCTAAGTGCAAAGGGAGGATCCCACGAGGATTTTTTGTGGGTGCAGATTTTCCGAAAGGAAAATAGAAGAGCGTTTAGAGTTCTTCATGCTAGTGAAAGGAGAAAGATCCTGTTGACGTAGTCCTTCCAACCTGTGGGTTGAGGGGTTGCATGCGTCATCACTCCGCTTGAAGGTACGAGTTGATAGGGGTTGTATCCAGCATGTTAATGAATATGTGCACCCACTGTTCTCAAGGGATGTTACTCCAGGCCTCTTCGCAGCTTCGCACATGGTCCTTTGGGAAACTTCAACATGTGTACCTTACTTCGCAACTTACTAATCGTGCTGAGAACCACGTTGTCATCAAGGTTTGACATTGTGTCCAGTATGTAATATTTCTTTTATCAGTCCCCCACCATCTTTATGGTGTGGATTTCATGGCCTCATCCATTGCCAACAATCTTTGTTGTGTTGGTACACTTGCTTCAAAATATGATAGGAAGGTCTCTAATGGATTCAAACCATCAAATGTGGGTAAATTACTAACTGTTGTGTCGATCCAACGAACTTCTCTGGTTAATCTAGCACATCTTCTGGTAGACACTTCATACATATGGTTATGCAAGTTCTCTGAAACTTCTTCTGAATATGATGAACATGCATTGTCACTTCGCCAACTCAGGTTCCCATCAGTTGTAGGGTTGATGTAATCCTATTGTTTGGCTATTAGTTTGTAGATGTTTTTCAGTTCATATGCATGGTCTTCCTCTCTGATGGGCTCTGTATATCATTGGCCCTCATCTAGATCTAAGGGTGCAATGACCCTAAGTCCCTCTCCTTCAAATGCCATACATATTTTCTTTAAATCAACAACAGTAGAATTGTCAAAGGCCCAATCAATTCCTATAAATGTAGGGTAAGGGAATCTATCATCAACAATTTCAATTACCTCAAAATCTGCAAAGGTTCTTACTCTGTTGATGTCCACTAGGACATTCTCTAATTGTCCAAATGGGATGACAACTTGCTGATTGGCCATACGAATCCTGATAGGGTAGTAGATGAGCTTGGGTTTCACCATCAATGCCCATATCTGCTTCGTCGTGACATTAACCTCCCACCCTAAGTTGAGGACCACATAATCTATATCATATTCTCCTATCTAAGCATTCAAGTGTAATTACTTATTTTTCCTTCTCTTATTTCCAATCCAGTGTGCTTCCCTAGTCAGTAACGGGTATACCGACCCTAGATCATATTGTCTAATCAAATTCTGCAACTCTTGTACAATTCTTTTATCTTGAATCAACTTAGTACAAGTGCATAGAAACTCCATGAGTTTGCCTACCTCTCTTCATTATTTTGGTGAAGCAGAATGATCGAATGCCTGAGGCATTACATATTATTTTATTTACGGCCTTGTTTTTGATGAGGACCCTTGATCTTCTTTGAACTCTTACCTTGCTTCCTCAAAGATTTTCCTTTCTTTCTTTGCATAAAAATTCTGGCTCTTTTCTGCAACTTTTCTAATTCCTGAGTCTTCTGCAATATTCTCTTTGGTCACTTTATCATGTCCTATATCAGCTCCTCCTCGTGTAATAATAACAAATCTAGGATCAAATCTGTGGGGTTCTGCCTTGATCAATTGTATTTGTGGGTTCTGCTGAGGTCCTCATCTTTCTTGAAGCTTAGCCAACAACACAGGGCAATCTTCTATAACATGCTCAAAAGAATTGCAATAACTGCAAGTAGTGCAAGGGTTCTGACAATCCCTTTCTAGATGTCTTGGCTGTGTGCAATTGTAAAAAATTATTTGTCCTTGGCCTCGGCCCATTCCTCAAGGATTGAAATTTCTTCTTCCTAGGGAATTATACTGTGCATTGTTTCCTTCTTGGTGCACTTCACCTTGGATCTTGTATATGTCTCTTGATATTTCATGCATAAGTTCAAAGGCCCTACAATCTCTGTCATCATGTCCTACTGACTTACGTAAAGTGCAATAGAAGTTTGTAGGAGTTTGGACATACTTTTTCATATAATAGCACTCAATGGGGTGATGTCGGATTCTACATACTTCGCAGCAGGGTAGATTAACTTGCTTCAAAGGGCTCGGTGCTCTTGAGGCCAAGTACTTGTGAAACAGGGGATAGTGTTCCTTATCATGACCTTATGATCTATATTGTACACACCAAATATCTTCTCTTTTTTCCTTCCCCTTGTCCTTCTTCATATCCTCAACTTGTATTGATAAACTAGTCAGCTGGCTCAAGATCTGGCTCATACCTAAGCTGGACTCTCCCATAGGGGTTGATTCAAGCTTCATGGCAATCTCCAATACTTCTACCTATGAAGAAATATTTTGTTGCATCAGGGGAACTCTGATATGTGGTAGAAGAGAAGCAATTAAACATTCCTTGTTGTGTTCATCTGGGATATTAAAGGTCAATCTTCCAATCAGGGTCTTGAATCTCTGATAGAATTCTCAAGTAGGTTCGACGACCTTTTTCTTGATCTCCTTCATATTTCTAATACATTGTGACTTCAACTTAGGTTTTTTAAACTTTGCAATCAACACGTTCATGATCTCATTTAGTGGTTTAGGTTGCTCAAGTCCCTGAACAAGCTTCATGTACCAACTTAATGCGCAATCCCTCAGTGTGGTGCTAAACTGGTTTATTTTAATAGCTTCGTCGGTAACATTTTTAATGTTCCATATGGACTCACATAGGAACCAATGTTGATCAGGATCTTCGGATCCATCCCCTCTAAAGATAGGGAGTCTCATCTCATCTACCATGAATTTACCTAGATTTCTTGTTTGAGTAGATGTTGAACTGCTAGTAATAGTACTCTGAGGATTCTAGTGATTCTGACTATTTTGATTGCTTAGTGTTTCTGAAACAACAGGAGGATTTATACTACTTACTTCAGTTGTCTGCGCAGTTCCCGATGTTTCTGGCTCGACCTGGCGAATTTCTTCAACGACTTCTTCCTCCATCCTAGTGGGTTCTGAGTGCTCTTTGTCCATTAGATCTTCCTCTTCTCCATTGTAGAAACCCTCTTCCCCGTAGTTTTTCTTAAACAGGTTCTCCAGGTGAACTCCTCTGAATACTTTTCCACTGCGTGTATGTCCAACTTCTGTGTCATTGTCACTGTCCGAATTCATTAACATCATCCTGTAAAGATCTAGCTAGTCTACTGTGTCTTCAAGATGTGGTTTTCATGCAAGAGCATCTTTATTCTTAACTTCAAGAAATGCAAAAACATTTCTCTGGGTCCTTTCAAAAAGTATCTCTTGGCTTGGATGTACGATTCTACTCTGTCAACAACAAATTTGGTGATATACCCTCCAATGTTACTATCAAACCAGTGATCTACTTCTCTGGATACAACGTTATCAGCTCTCTTAATCCTCTGGATAAACACCGACGTCCAAACCACAGGGGGTCTAGATATGATCTCGAACTCTGTGTCAGCTAACCTAGCCAACCACTCAAAAAAATCTTGATGGATTCCTCCAAAGAAAATCTCGTGGATGTCGGTGAAAATTTATCTTTGTAACCAATCTTTAGTACTCATCTTAGGGTTTTTATTTTTGGCTTCAACGAAGTCCCTCTCTTGATCCTCTAACCACTTTTAAATTTTTGTCTTCAATGGGAACCACCTTCACATTCCCTTACACAGATTTCAGTCCTGGGAATGAAACCATTTGTTGTCATAGGGGCAGACCCAAGGTTCACTCCAAGAGTGCACTAATAAGCCCTAGCTACTATCCCTTTCGGCAACACCTGGGAAGAAAATGTAGTCTCACCTGAAGAAACTATGAGGTGGTTGCAGGACAGAAATGTCTACAACCAAGGGAATATCAAGTGGATCCAGTACAACATCAATTCAATATGCATCTAACACTTATCAAGCTAGATTTATCCTGCACATCTATAGATCTGATCTAACATAGCAATGCAAATAAGAATATAACAACGAAAGAGATCAAAGAATCAATCACACACTCAACAAGAGATGTACGTGGTTCACCCTCTCTCTAGGGATACATCCATAGAACTGTTCTTATGATATATTAAGGTAAAGATTACAGTTCTTGTCTGCATTCTGAGGCAACAAATCTTCTTTCTTTTCTCTCTTCCTCTCCCCTTCCTGCGCATCCAGCTGCAGGAACTGATCTTCGCACCTAGCTGACGATCTTACAATACCAGAAGGCTCTCCACTCAGCTCTTCTCCCTCACAATACAATTATCTCTCACACAACTATATGACTAGATCAACAACAACATCATAGTATCATGTACCCCCCTGACCCAGGTCCTCTTAGCCTTTATTTATACATTACAATACCTCACCGATAGCCTTAGGTCAAAACCTAGGTGTCAAAACCCTAATTACGAAAACCCTAGGTGTCTAAAACCCTATGTCAGCTTGACCCACTTTTCTTAGGCTTCACCAACCTATCTTTCCTTTCTTCTTACACAGTCCTCCAAAGCATCCAATCATATCTTTTTCCACTTGCTGATTTGTGCTCGATCCATCTTCCTTGCTTTCCTATCATCCTTGGTCTTCTCGCCCAACGACTTTCTTTTCCATACTTCACTCCATCTTTTCTTCTCTTTTTCTCACTTCGGCCCAGTAATAGTTATTGTGTCCTCTGTGAAGCTCACTTTTTACCTTTTCTTCTTTGTACTTCGCTTCCTTTCATAACCAAGGGCCAACAATACTTATGAGAAAGATTTGGTCATTGTGATTAACAGTAACTAAAGACACTTTCTCAATGCTAGGTATGTTTAAAATTATAGCTTGACTTGGGAATATTTATGCATGGTAAGAGTTGCTTCTTAGATGTTGGCATATGAATATTGTGAACAAGCCCCCCCAAAATTGCTTTGAATCATTGATCAAGATAGTTGGGTGGATTACGAGATTTTTTTCGGGTGCTAAGACTAAATAAACTTGTTTTATTTCATATGTTTCTAGAAATATGGTTCATTGGATCAATATTTGATGCATATATTAGAACCATTCAACTTGGGTTGTTTTTGTTAGTTAAACTCGGTGAAATTGATAGTCACCTATTTGACAAAACCTGACTCTCATGAGTCATTGCACAAGGGTATTCGTCTTACTAAGGTCATGCCAATTAATCCCTAGAACATGCAAAAGCATGCACTTTGTATCTTGATTAGGTTTAAAGGCTTGGATGAAAACTTGATTTTGTGTCCATTGTAGTTGTATTCAATTTAAGGCCATGAAAATTCAAGCATAAGTTAGTCTTAGAAGGACTTGTCAAATAATAGAGTGGATTGAGAAAAACATTTCATTGCAAATTCATCAGTAAAGTTTGAATGCGATAAATAGAATTATTATGTGATCTCATTATGATGCATTCCAACTCCTAAAGAAATAGGAAAACAATCCTCATGCCCAGACTTAAAAACGTTTGTCTTGATTTCAAGTTTCAAGCACTAGAACTCATTTTTTGAGCACACAAACATGGTTTATGTTCATGGATTTCCTATTAGCTATATGCTCTTCATGGGGATGAACAAAGTGTTCCATACGAAACCTCCAACCTTATAAAAAATATTCTAAAATGAGTTATTGATTTTTGGATTGGATACAGAGCACTATCTATTTGAAATTTTCATAGAAAACAAGCCCAAAGAGCATTAACAACATGTGACTCATTGGGTTTATAGACTTAGGAAAATACATCTCCTCCATAAAAACTTTGAATCATGTCATTAGAATCAATCCATAGTATACATAGAAGGATTTCCAGCTACTAGCTACATGAAACGTTTTTATGCCCTTCATGTATACCTTTTAAAGCAAAATAAGAAACTTTGCATCCTAGTGAGAATTTCTTAATGCTACAATTTTTTACTTTTGGACATCCAAACTAATTTTTTTTGGCTCCATGACACTCAATGGCCTAAAAATACATACTTCAATCAATCCCTACCTTTACATAGGTCATTTTCCCTATATGTATAGTGTTTTCTAAGGCATGTGTTGTCACATTTTCATACTTCTCCAACTCTAAATTAGATTATTTCATATCCACCATGTTCAGTGACCTTAGAAACCTTGTCTAAGTCACTCTCTACTCTCAAATTAATGATTTTTCCAAAAAACACATTTTCACCCAAGGTGGGTGCCATGGGAAAAATCCATTTTGCATACTTCCATGACTCTAAATTGGATGTTTTTAGTTGCAACATCATAAATGACCTTAATAAGCATGTATAATCTAGTTATTGTTGTTTTTTCAATATACAAGGTTAAGCATGAAGTTCATTCCATTTTAACATTTAACTTAACCATAACCAATAATGTTGCATCAACCAAGATCACAAGAAGAAACACCATGCACAAAAACACAAGAAGTATCTTGGGAAACCCTTCTTAACAAGGGAAGAAAACCTAGCCAAATCCTGTGCTATATTCTTCAAGATAAATACCTTCACCACCAAGAGAACCTAGCACACAAGAGGGTTCTTGCAAACCCTATAAGACTAGTGCCAAAGAGAGGTGCACACTTTTCCGAAGTAGATGTACTTGCTGAAATTTCCAAACTCACACAAAATATTTGTTTTTTCAATGGGGAATTTACCTTTACTTATATTAGACTTGACTTGTCAACAAAAGTGTCTATTGGTACTATAGGGCTGACCTCTCTATCTCATAATATAATAAATATTAACCAAATTAATTATATTTTACATTAATTATTAATCACATTAAGGTGGGTCTGACCTGTACCCTTTACATTAAAATTAGGGTTACAAGCATGTCTAACTCTTGAACAATATATAAAGGGATCTCATACACCCACTAGTGCTCATCCACTAAGATCCCATCCATAGGGATGTCCATATATTTGGCTCACTGCATTACACAAAAGAACCACTTCTTCACTAGTGCTCAACCACTAGGATCACGTTCACCTGTGCTCCTTCATGGGCATGTCCACTCAACATATCTTCTTTCCCACTGCATTACACAGGAGAGTCATCCGAAGTTTCTCATCAACTCTCTTCTCATAGGAGGGTAATATATCATCTTCATTTTTGTCTCATGATGATGCACCCAACACTTTGGGATTTCACACGTTCACCTTTTGCTCAGCCACAGACACATCCAACTCTACAGATCTCCTTTCTCATTGTGTTACACATGAGAATCATATGGAGTTATTCTTGACTCTCTGTAAGGAGGAGGCTATTTCTATGTTCCATAACTGTCTCAGATAGGAACCACACACCCCTCTCAAGGGGTCTCTCTTAGGTTTGTTTCCTAGATAATGTCTCACGTAGCTGCAATCATCAATACTCCCTCTCAGCTAGGGAAGCATTATTCATCATGCCAAGTATCACACAAATGTATTTTGAACTTGGTTCTTGCATGTAGTTATCAAATCTCCCTCTCAACTAGGGATGTATCCTTCACCAAGATAATTTGGTGAATATGTCTTCAATCTTCTCATGTGTAGGAAGGTACTGCAAGTGTACTATTTTCCTCTGCATCATGTCTCTGATATAATGAAATTTTATCTCAATGTGTTTTGATCTTATCATGAAACATTGGGTTCTCAAAGAGATTTATAGACAACTCTGGTTATCATCATAGGATCCATCTCATGATCAATTAATTATTTTAGAAGCTTGTGAAGTTATATTGCTTCACACACTTGATGCTACATACTCTGCTTCTGTGGTACTCAAGGGAACAAGGCATTGTTTCATGCTGCACCAGGAAACCATGGAAAAATTCACGGTAAAACAATAACCAGATGTTCCCTTCTGGTCCACTGTACATTCAATCCATTCTACATATCCCTGCAAACTCAAGTCTACACTGGATGCATATCACAGGCCATATATAACTATGCCTCATAGATATCTCATTACATGTTTCGTTGTTGTCGAGTGAGTCTATCTTAGCTGACTCATGGAATGACTAAGTACATTCACTGAATAGCATGAATCAAGTTTGGTGTTAACTAGATACATCAGTGATCCAATAATATGTGGATCAATCTCGTCGGAATCATCATCATTCATTTTATTCAAATCCATCACTGTGGATTTTCATTCTTTTATACTGAACTTATTTAATATTCCCAATGTATATTTTCCTTGACTCGGGAAAATCTCATCAGTCCTCTGTCATACATCTTGTCCTAAGAAGTAGTGCATCATACTCATATCCTTCATCTTGAAATTAGAATTCAAAGATTACTTGTATCCAACAACAAGGCTTTCTGAATAAGTCATCAAAATCAAGATCTCGTCACCAACACTATAATAATATAGGTTTGGATCAACAATACTCTTGTTGAAACCCAAACTCATCAAGAATACACCCATCTGATATAGTTTCCAACTCATGGATGGTAGTACAGATGGAAGTGTATCGAGCTTACTCGATCAAGTGTCTCATCATAGACAGTTCCTTCTGTTTGTGAGAAACCTTTGTCTATATATATTTCTTTGTATTTCTCGACACTTCCATCAGTTGCATGTTTGATCTTATGGATTTACTTGGAACTTACCACAAACTTCCCTTCTAGTCTCTGAACAATATCTTGAACATCATTCTTTTAAGATATACTTGTATTCTTTTGTTATGGCATCTTTCCCTACCTGTTCTCATATTTCTTCTCCAATACTAGGAGGCTCAAAATCAATGAAGTGACTCATGACTAAAGGATATATCTAAAATATCTTTTTCTTTCTCGTGAAGTGCCTTGAGGGGCTTGTATGTTCCACTGCCTCTTGCAGATTGATTCTAGGAAAGCCTTTTATGAACTACTGCAATATTTCTTGGACATATCAACTGGAGAAACTGGATCAATTGGAATAATGTATGTCTTCCACTGAAATTCTAAAGGGGGAGAAGGTATTGTCTCACTATTAATCTCCATCTGAGATTCTTTGGATCTTTGAAAGGATATCTCTTCTTTAAGGAAAACATCTTTGTTTGTCTCAATCTTTCTCTGACAAAGGATGTAGATCTGGAATGTCTTTGATGGTTCAATGTTTATCACATAAATGTATCCTTTCTCCTTGTATGGTCTAGCTTGGACTTCTTCTCTTTGGGTACATACAAATACACTAGGCACCCAAATATCCTGAAGTGTTCAATCTCAGGCTTCACTCTGGTGAAGGTTTGGGAGTTATGTTTTTCAAAGTCTAGTGAAGCCTCCTGTTCTGAACATATATTGTGTCATCCATGCTTCTTCCCATGGAATCATAGAAATATTTTGATCATGCATTATTGCATTGGTTTTCTTAAGGATGGTTCTATTCTTCCTCTTTCTCAAATAGTTTTGAATCCCTCTAAAGGATAAGCATATTCTTTTGTTCTTAACCTATTTGGAACAAGAAAAAAAGAGGAACCAAAACAAGAATATCTCCTAAAGGAGAATAAGAGTACATCTCTAGAATAAAAATAATTTAAGGATTGTTGTCACAACTACAACACCTACTTGTAATGCAAAAAAAATTAGAAATATAGGTTAGAGGAATGACAATTACAATAATTAAACCTAGAGTCTCCACTGCGAGTGTGTTGTTCCTCTGAATGCACTGATATCCCTCTGGATCCAAGACTTCAGCAAAAAAAGATACAAGTGCATACCTGAGGGTGTTGATATGATTTCTCCAATGGCACATGACTGATCTCTCTCCTCTGACATCTTCATGAAGGAGGTATGTCATAGTGACACCTTTTTGTATCATCCACAATAAGTCTTCCTTTGAAGACTTGTCTTCCAGGAACTTGAAGTTTCTCGATCCATCAAGCTTATCTTCCATCATAGTTTTGTTCATCATAATTTTAGATTCTTCACGACCCTTTGTGAACTGGGCTGGAAAACCTAAATTCTAAGATAGGCTAGAAATTTAAAGTTTTTTTGGACTTATGACTACCAACAATAATCCTTTGAAATATAGGAGAACACTTGTGAGATGAATAGCTCCTTCAATGAGTTGTAGAAACCCTAATACTGAAATTTCTGTAGAAATTAGAGGAACCCTAGAAACCCTAGGGCCAAAATTTCAAAATGCTAGGAATTTCGATCTAAAGCTTATTGGAGGTGCATTGAAAGAGGTCGTACACTCCTATTCCCTTTTTATCCCCAACGTCCAAGTACCAAGTGCTAAAAACCTCCAGAAGAGCAGGTCATATGGATTTTCTGGGAACCCTAGGAGGGTCATACAGTTTCTGCAAAAGAGAGAGAGGATGGATGAAATTTATTTGTGCAATGGGTTATTCAAGACCTATGCTATGAAACCATGTTTATTTTTCAATAAATAAGGTTAAGCATGAAGTTCATTCCATTTTATCATTTAACTTAACCATAACCAATAATGTTGCATCAACCAAGATCACTAGAAGAAACACCATGCACAAGAACACAAGAAGTATCCTCGGAAAGCCTTTTCAACAAGGGAAGAAAACCCAACCAAATCCTTTTCTATATTCTTCAAGAGAAAGACCTTCACCACCAAGAAAACCTAGCACACAAGAGGGTGCTTGGAAACCCTAGAAGACTAGCGCCCAAGAGAGGTGCGCACTTTTCCCAAGTAGATGTATTTGCTGAAATTTCCAAACTCACAAAAAAGATGCATTTTCTCAATGGGGAATTTACCTTTACTTATATTAGAATTTAACTTTCAACAAGAGTGTCTATTGGCACGAGTGTCTATTCGCACAACAGGGAATACCTCTCTATCTCATAATATTATTAATATTAACTAGATTAATTATCTTTTACATTAAGGTGGGTCTGACCTGTACCCTTTACATTACAATTAGGGTTGCAAGCATGTCTAACTCTTGAACAATATAGAAAGGGATCTCATACACCCACTAGTGCTCAGCCACTAAGATCCCATCCATAGGGATGTCCATATATTTGGCTCACTTCATTACACAAAAGAACCACTTCTTCACCCACTAGGATCATGTTCACCTATGCTCATTCACAGGCACGTTCACTCAACATATCTTCTTTCCCACTTCATTACACAAGAGAGTCATCTAGAGTTTCTCATCAACTCACTCTCTACTCAGAGGAGGCTAATGCATCATATTCATTTATGTCTCATGATGATGCACCCATCACTTTGGGATTTCACACGTTCACCTTGTGCTCAGCCACATGTACATCCAACTCTGCAGATCTCCTTTCTAACAACATTACACAGGAGAATCATCTGGGGTTCTTCTTAACTCTCTGTAAGGAGGAGGCCATCTCTATGTTCCATCTTTGTCTCAGATAGGAACCACACACCCCTCTCAGGGGCTCTCTCTTTGGTTTGTGTCCTGGAGAATGTCTCATGTAGCTTCATTCATCAACAATTACTACATTTAAATGTGTCATTTCATTGATTTGCAAAGTTTGTATCAAGGTGGGCCCCATGAGCAAAAGCACTAGTAATGAACCTTTTTAAGTGACAACACAATTGATTTATATGAATTTAAGAAATGTCCCCATGTAGAATTGTTGGGAGCCCTCTAACAATGCACATTAATGTACAATGATGCTAATGTATGAATAATAGTGTTCATATCTAGAGAAAATCAATTATTGTCAACTATACCTCACAAGTCAAAGTTATCTAATTAGTTTTCAAGAATATAAGACATGGATTATCCCATATATCTCAAGGATGCAAGTCTCAATCGTTTCTATTAAAGACTTATTAAAGACTTATCCTCCACTGAAACCAAGTTCAAGATTAAAATAATCTTGAGTCGAGTCAATGCCATTTCTCATGAGTCATATCCTTCTCACATACACATTCTCATGTAAATCCATACATAATAACACATACCCATATAGTATCATTTTCATGTGAATCCAAGGTTATATATATATAGAAAACTCTTCTTTAATATCATATATTTACATTATATCCTTTTATATATATATGTCCAATTTATATTATATAGTTTCATTACTTAATATACTTACATTATATCATTTTTCATATATATCTATCTATGTGAGTTTCATTAATAAAAAAACATCTTATATTTTTTTATATATATTTTTAATTTATATTTCTATATATATATAACGCTTTTATTTAAAATATAAAAAATACCTTTAAAAAATATAATACACAATAACACTTCTATTTAAAATATAAAAAATACCTATACAAAAAAATATAATATACAAAATAATATAATATGAACAAAAATCCAATTATATTTAATTATGCTTAGATTAAAGTACACTATTTTGAGATTTGATTTTGGAATTAAAGTTAAACACTTTTTAATACTATAATACACCATTTCAAATTTTGATATTTTAAAATTAAAATATTAAAAATGTAAATTATTTATAAATATATGAATATATATGTGGAGATATATAATTTATTAAGCATGAAAGAAAATAAACATAAAAAAAATAGTAGGTTTTATCTTGCATGTTTATATATTTTTATTTTTCATATTTAAGAGTTTAATCAATCACGTTATATGGATAATACACGTGATTATTCAACATCAATTTTTTATTGATATGAGAGATATATGTCAGTGAGATTGTATTACTTTGATATAAACAAAGATTGTAAAAGTAAAGAATGTTACATTTACATAAGTGTTACACAAAGAAAAATATCATGATAATGATAAAGTACAGGCTCTAAAGGTACCGTTATCTAAATCGTTTTTTTCTGATATTTAGTCAATGTTACACAAACTAAGATATCAGGTCTCTGAAGTAGAAATACGGATGCACATTTCTAAGGGCGAATGATAATCTTGATACAAAGGAAGGAATGTTACACATAAACATATCATGACTTTCTTGAATAAATGAAGCAATAACGATTGGTATTCCTCACTCACTATTATCAAGGAAACATTATTATTTATTTATTTAAACAAAGTAAGCTCAATAAAACCATATGTATCAAGATATCGAATAACAGAGTATCAAAGATAGGATCTGCCCCTTTCAGGTCAAAGACAGCTGGATTCATCGATGTTTCGTTTCATCGATTCCATTTCCTTGACTGCATCCACGTTTTCAAGTTCTTTCAGCGGGCTCTTTTTGTGGCGATAAAAACAGTATAAAACCATCTGAGCAAACCCTAGTCGCACTCCAAAGTTCGGTGCCTTCAAAATATGAAGAACGTGTAAGCTCCGTTAACCGTATTGAACCGCCCTCAACTCATTCAGAAACCAACCAACCGAAACCGTATTCCCTTTAACCGTATTGAACCGTCGAAACCAACCGGAACTGTATTCAACTGCCACAGCTCATTCGGAAACCAACTGGATGTAACTGTTTTCTTGTTGGGAGCTTCTGAATGGTCCATTACTCCATCTACGGTTCTCTACCTAGATATGTGGAACAGTTAACACATAGTCAACAGAAGCTTGATGGAAGCTTGGCTATAAAGACTTATGTTTGGTCCCCAAGCTTGCTTAATTCAATCAATTCCCTTCAATCTTACACCATCAATCAGAGTGAGCAGAGCTTGGAAGTGCCATATGGAAAACAAAATTAGTGTGGAACTGGGAAAACTTCTACAACAATTAGTCAAACTCAAGTAGCATCAATAGCCGGAGGTATGATCCATTTGGCATCTAAATTTCGATTTTTTTGAAGAGTTTTTATTCCGCATATTTTAGAATCGAGTTAAAACTAACATTTGGTATCAGAGCTAAGCTATTTTATCTCTTCCTTGGTGTTTTGGAGAAAGACAGGTTTATTCTCTCTCGGTGCATCCCTATTGAGTTTTCCTTGCATTTTCTTTGCACATTTTAATGTTTATTGTTGTAAGTCTATCCATATTAAGATGGCAAAACCATATATTTCTGTGCATCTTTCTTTTATAATTTGGTTGTACGTTTTTAAATGAAATTGTTTTGCTCTATACAAAGAGGTTTCATTGCATTGTTGTGCGTCTTTAGGTTATTATATAAGTTTTTCCCTATGGAGAATAGCATTTGTACACTTTGCTTTTGAGTCACACAATAGTTAGAAGCCAAGGGGCATAGTTTTATGTCAGTTTTAGTAGTTTTAGATAGGAATAGCTTGATGCACTCCTTCGTTGTTATTACATATAAATGTGCTTGCAATCCGGGTGATTTTTTATGGTCATTAAAATAATTTCTTTCTTAACCTCTAATTAAAAACATGCTATTTTGAATTAGTATATGTGTTGAATGTTATGCATGAATATTGTAGTTTTATTTATGCAATTTATAATTATTCTCATATCGAGTTAATTTTATGCATAAAAGAAATAATGTCTAGTGATCCATATATATTTTTTTTATTAGAGAATAGCCACAACATCTCTAATTAAATAATATTATATATTATGATTGATTACAATCAAATAAAGAATATTTAGACATTAATTGCAATTAATTATACTAAATATAGTAAATTTTATCCCACAGAACTTTTATTATATTTATATATAATTAATTAGGATAAAACATCAAATTATTCATAACTTACCCACACGACTTATGAATTGATAGTTTTATCATAAAGTTCAAATTGAATCTCCTTGAATTGAAAATTTAGCCCACATGCAATTTTTATGTCATTAGATTCAAATTTAAGCATGAATTTACATTGGTAAAGCATGAAATTTTATTTTTTAGCTGGCCTCAATTTTAACATAAGCATGTGATCTTTAATTTTATGCAGTTGTACAATCTGCAAATTTCTCTGAAATTCGTTGTGATATCCCTGAACTTAAGGGAGATAACTATAAGGTCTCGAAGGAGAGAGTTCTCCTTCATTTGGGGTGGATGGACATAGATTATGCTATTAGGAAAGATGAACCACCAACACTCACTAATACCAGCACTACAGTGGACATCACGCTTTATGAGCGATGGGACCGATTTAATCGCCTAAGCATGATGTTCATTAAGACTAAAATTTCAGCTGGTATTCGTGGTTCCGTTGATCATCATGAAAATGTTTGAGACTTGCTGAAAGCCATTGATGATCAATTCGTTACTTCAGAAAAGGAACTAGCAAATACCCTAATCATGAAGTTCTCATCCCTAAGGCTCACCAGTGTGAAAGGTGTGCGCGAGCACATCATGCAAATGAGGGACACTGTGGTTCAACTGAAGAAACTTGAGGTTGAAATATCAGAGTCTTTCCTAGTGCACTACATCCTGAACACCCTTCCGCACCAATACAGACCCTTCAAAATCTCACACAACACACATAAGGATAAATGGTCAATTAATGAACTCATGACCATGTGTGTTCAAGAGGAAGAGAGACTGGTGATGGAACTGGGAGAAAGTGCAATGCTGACAATGCATGGAAAGGGAAAATATCAAGCCAATAAGAAAGGGAAAGGTAAACTACCTCCCCAAGCTGATATTAAGAAGAATTCCAAGTGTTTCTTCTGTAAAAAGAAAGGACAAATGAAAAATGAATGCGCCAAATTTCAAAAATGGCTTGCGGACAAAGGTAATGCAATCTCGTTCATTTGTTATGAATCTAATATGGTCAATGTCAATATTAACACCTGGTGGATTGATTCTGCATCAACAATTCACATTTTGAATTCCTTGCAGGGTTTGCAAAACTTAAGGAAGCCAGTGGGAAGTGAGCAAAGCATCTTATCAGGAAACAAGATGGGCTCACATGTGAAAGCTATATGAACATGCTATTTAACTTTAAGTAGTGGTTTTGTTTTAGAATTAGAAAAGTCTTTTTATGTTCCAAGTTTTTCTAGAAACTTGATTTTAGTTTCAAGGCTTATACTTTTTGGATATTCCTTCAACTTTTCAGAAATATATTTCAGTTTATTTTATAAATCTGATTGTGTTGGGAATGGTATTTTGTCTGATGGTCTTTACTGCATTAATTTACAAAACAATGTCATTTATGATTCAATGCATGTTAACACTGGCACTAAAAGATGTGTTATTAATGATGATTCCTATAAATTATGGCACCAAAGACTAGGTCATATCTCCATAGAAAGAATTAAAAGATTGGTAAATGAAGGGGTACTTAATACTCTGGATTTTACTGATTTTGAGACTTGTGTGGATTGCATAAAAGGAAAGCAGACCAACAAGTCAAAGAAAGGTGCCAATAGGAGTTCAAACATATTAGAGATTATACATACTCATATATGTAGTCCAAATATGGACTCACATGGTCATAGATACTTCATCTCTTTTATAGATGATTACTCACGATATATGTATCTCTACATGCTTCATAATAAGAATGAAGCATTAGATGCCTTTAAAATCTTTAAGGCTGAAGTAGAGAAACAATGCGGAAAGCAAATTAAGATTGTGAGATTAGATAGAGGTGGAGAATATTATGGTAGATACATAGAAGATGGACAAGCACCTGGGCCATTCGCAAAATTTCTTCAAGAGCATGGGATTGTTGTCAAATACACCATGCCTGGTTCACTCGACCAGAATGGTGTAGTAGAAAGAAGAAACCGAACATTATTGGACATGGTGCAGAGTATCCTTAGTAGCTCCAATCTTCCTAAATCTTTGTGGATTGAAGCACTTAAGACGACAGTGTATATATTAAACCGAGTTCCAACCAAGGTTGTTCCTAAAACACCATTTGAATTATGGAAAGGTTGGAAATCGAGTTTGCGACAAATGCGTGTTTGGGGATGCCCGTCTGAAGTGAGAATATATAATCCACAAGAGAAGAAGCTGGACCCAAGGACCATTAGTGGGTATTTCATTGGATATGCTGAAAGGTCTAAAGGTTATAGATTTTACTGTCCATCTCATAGCACTAGGATTGTGGAATCAAGAAACACAAAGTTTCTTGAAAATGACTTGAACAGTGGGAGCGATCAAACCAGGAACATAGTTTTTGAGAAGGATCATTCAAAATCTCAACCTTCCACCCCAAGTGATAGATTGGTTATTGTTCACAGCACCCCTTAAGTACAAACAGGTGTCGAACAACCAATTGTTGAAGTTCCACAAGCTGCTGACAACATTCCAGTAGATCAGGTAGTTCAAGAGTTTCCAAGAACTTTTGAACAACGAGTTGAACCACATACTTCTGAGGAAGATGATGGTACAACATTAAGAAGATCTACTAGACCAAAGAGATCAACAATTCCTGATGATTATGTTGTGTATCTATAAGAATCTCACAAGCCATGAGTTGCAAACAATCAGAATTATGGTACGATGCCATGAAGGAAGAGATGAATTCTATAAAGAGTAATGAAGTCTCGGATCTTGTTGAGTTGCCTAATGGTGCAAAATCCATTGGATGTAAATGGGTCTTTAAGACAAAGAAAGACTCATTGGGCAACATTGAGAGATACAAGGCAAGACTTGTTGCTAAAGGATTCACTCAGAAAGAAGGAATTGACT
>ML776571.1:1354295-1383973 GCA_009831015.1 Picea engelmannii
AAAAGTTTCATCAACCTTAATTAAAATAAGGCTTTGATAAATGTATCCCATGAATTGAGCCAATGCAATCTAGCTTGAATTTGTGCGCCCCAAGATTTGCAAGTTTATTTTACCTTCAAAAAAATCTCATCTTAAGCACTATGTCCTAGCTATATTCATTAAAAGGGATAAGCTCTATCAATTAAGATAGAGATTCCAATTCTTCTTTCACAACCTTTTTATTCATTCTTCTAACAATGAAAAGTTTTCCACAATAGTCCCACAAAAAAGTAGTGACCCAACTAATATCATCCTCCCATCAAACTTCCCATATTTTGAGTCCTCTAGGCCGTGAAATTAGGTTCCAAATGCATTTTAAGACTCCAACACACATTTCCTACTTAACATGAGATACATAAAGCATTAAACTTATCTTCACAACTTTGAATTTTGCATCTCCCAAGAGATGGAAAAATGATATGTTGATGATCTAACATAGTAAGAAATCCTTGAACATGCATGGATCTTCTCCTATTATAATCAGAGAAGAAAAATGCATGTTTAATAAGAACATATTGGTATAGTCACTTCAACACTTTGTTACCTCTTTTATGAAAATTGGACCAAGTAAATCACAACCCAAGAGAGTCTTGACAAAAAAAAATGTTGGGGTCGTAAAACATGAGCCTAGCCTTTAGGCCATTCCAAGCCATGTTCTCCCTCAAGGGTGTCTGAAAAAGTAGGAATCCCTCTTTATCTTCTTAACTCTCTACATTGTTAAAATATTCACACAACCATATGGTTTTTGGATCTCATTGGCCAAACAATCCTACATGCCCACTCTCTCATTTGAATCATTTGAGGCATATATGTTGACTAGTCCTAGGTCTTGTCCATTTAGAGGAAATGACGTCGAAACCAAGCAGCGTGTTAGATCAATACCATGTCCAATGGTTAGGTAAAAATACGAGGAGATCAAGGTGGTTGCCTCTCTACCTTCAACATGGTTAGCTAAAAATACAACAATCGACCATATTAGCCAAAGACTGACTTACAAAATTAAACCAACTACTTTAACTTCTTGCAAACATAAAACATCTAACTTGGAACAATTTCACGTGTTCTCTAAACCATGGATTTGTGGCAAGCACTATAAGGTCTCGAAGATTCCAAGATACTATCTTCATTACAAACTTTCAACATGAAAATTCATAGCCTCATCATCTCTCAAGATCTCAAGGAAACAAAAGTTGCAAGTGTTATGTTATCCGACTCCTTGATTGTATCAAAGGTTCAGCCATTGTGTATCATAAGAAATTTGCTTTGATTTCAAATGAAATTTCAATTTTCATTAGATTTAATATTGATGCATTACAATTCTTGGTATCCTTACTTCTAATCCAACTTCATGATAAAACATGGGTTCTTAAGGAACACTTATTCACATACTAGGAATGAGGGGGTTCGGCTGTAGTATGACTAGGTTGCATAGGGTGAAGATATTTATGAGCCATCTCTCTGAGTGAGGTATTAGATAGCACATACTGAAACAGGGCAGATGGATAGACATTCTCAGGTTCGTGCTCAACTGTCTTATCTATGTTAACGCCTTGATTATTTCTAGGGGATATATATATTACAATATATATATATATATATATATATATATATATATATTACAATATATTAGAATATTAGAATATTACAATGTAAAAGTAATGCCATATTACAATGTAATATGGCATTACCATATTACATTGTAATATGGCATACGGTATGGTATAAAATACTACAATGTAATATGGTAATACCATATTTCATGTAATTTTTTTTTTTTTAAACCTACAGTCATCGTCTCAATATCGACATAATTTCATCGGAATTTTTTTTACTTTTTTACCATAACTGTCGCTATAGTGACGAAACTTCGTCGCACTTTTCCACAAAGTTTCGTCGCATATACAAAACGTCCATCGTAAATATGGTTTTGAGATATAGCACTCGTCAATATTACCACATAGTTTCATCGCAAGTTGCAATGGGCTTTCGTCGCACATTCAGCAGCTGCGTCGCAAGTTATTAGCTTGGCATAACTTTTCGTCCCAATTGCGACGAAGTTTCATCGTAATTGTCGCATTTCTTCATTGGTACTGTGACAAAATTTTGTCATAATTGCGACGATGCATAAGGTTAACCAATATTGAAGGTGGAGACATGTGGATAGCTAATTGCATCGATATTTCCATGCACACCTGGATCGTGGATATAGAGACGAAATTATTACGACGAAAAAAATATTGACTTTCATGGAAATTCAACAAATAACCGTCGCAAATTTGGTCATATGTACTAGTGTATGAAAGGAAGATGAAAGAATTTTATGAGCTATGACTTGGTCAGATAAAATTGGAGGATCTAATAAACAAATTCCTAGAATTACTAAGGTTTGTACCCTATATCCAGGAGGACAAAGTAAAAATCTAGCGGTTCCTAAGTTGTTTACCACAGTCCTATAATGAAAGAATTGAGTTTGACAACCGCAAATCCTTGAGTGAAGTATTCAGGAAAGCATGAATGTGCTACGTCCAATACAAACAACGAGCAGAGTTTCCCAAAGCTTGAAAGGATAAGAAACAAGACCAAATGAACTAGAAGACGAAGGGATACCAGCCAAATCCTTATCGAAATGCAGGCAAAAGATTTCCTAGAAAGGATTTTCACTCCAATAATCCAAGTACACAAGGAAATGGTAAACCGGTAAATCTCAAAACAAAGAAGTTTGGGGACAATCTTCGTGAACCATTGAAGTGTTGGGAATGTGGAGAACTTCATCTAAGGAGGAATTTTTCACATTTAAATACAACAAACAAAATTGTTGTTCATAATTTGCAGGAAGCCTCGACAGTGGGTGATGTGGGCAGAAGACTGCATCGGATAAATGAAGTCACTGATGGTTGACAAGTTGACCCCAGTCCTCTGTGGTGGAAATCTAAGGTAAAATCAATAACACTCGAATTTCTATTTTAATTGATCCTAGAGCTACGTTAAGTTATATCACTCCTAGTGTAGTAGAGTCAAATAAACTTAAGAGGATGAAACACTCAAAATCATGGATGGTACAATTAGCAACAGGAACTAAAAGGAAAGTGATTGATTTTATTTATGATTTTGAATTCAGGTTAGATGGTCAAAACATAAAAAAAAATCTGAATATCCTACCACTAGGATCTTATGATATGATTATCGGAATGGATTGGTTGGAAAAGCAAAAGGCAGTACTAGATTGTTACACAAACACACTTAATTATCAAGATGAAAGTGACAGTACTAGGACAATCCAAGGTATACAAAAACTGATATCAGTTAGACAAGTTTTAGTAATGCAATTCAAGAAATGTATGAGAAAGGGATGTCAAGTTTATGCCACACAAGTAACAAACCTGTTAGAAAAAGAACATAAGCCCAACTTGGAAGACTTTTTGGTTTTACGTGAATTTAGAGACGTGTTTGTTGATGAAATACCTGAATTACCCCCTAGGAGGGAAACATATGTTTCCATAGAGCTTCTACCTAGTTTAGACCCTATCTCTAAAGCACCTTACCGGATGAGTCTGTCGGAATTGACAGAACTAAAAATTCAGTTACAAGAATTATTGGACAAAGAGTATATCAGACTGAGTGTTTCACCATGGGCAACACTAGTCATCTTTGTGAAGAAAGATGGTACCATAATACTATGTATCAATTATAGAAAATTGAGCAAAATGACTATTAAAAATAAGTACCCCTTACCTAAGATAAATGATCTGTTTGATCAACTAGGTCGGGCAAAGATTTTTTCGAAGTTGGATTTACGATCTAGATATCATCAAGTTAGGATAAAGGATGAGGAAATAAACAAGACATATTTTCGAACAAGATATGGACATTATGAATTTGTGGTTATACCTTTCTGACTCACTAACATGCCAGCCACATTCATGTGCTTAATGAATAGTATTTTTATTCAATACTTGGACAAATTCATGATGGTTTTTATTGACAATATTCTGGTATATTCAAAAACAGAAGAAGAACACAAAGAACACTTAAGAATTGTCTTGAAAACTTTAATGAAGAACCAAATCTATGCTAGATTCGATAAGTGCAATTTTTATCAGAAGAAGATACAATACCTAGGACACATAATGTCGACAGAGGGCATTGCAGTCGACCCTGAGAAAGTAAGACCCATTATGGAATGGCTAGTACCGAAGGATGTAGAAGACATCTGGTCATTCATGGGAATCACCGGATATTATCACAGATTCATAGAGATATTTTCCAAAATAGCTTACCCTATCACGACATTACAAAAGAAAGGGACCACGTTTAACTTTTCACAGAAGTGTCAAGACAGTTTTAATTGGTCACTGTCTGTGTTGATGTGAGTAAATAAGGACTAGATGGTGTCCTAACGCAAGAAGGACACATTATTTTCTATGAGTCTTGAAAATTAAAGGAGCATGAGAGAAACTATGTCACTCATGACTTAGAATTGGCAGCAGTAATACACGCCCTGAAAATGTGGCGACACTACATAATGGGTAGAAAGTTTCTACTATTGAAAAATAATATTGGGGTGAAATATTTGTTTATCCAACTAGATCTCAATGCAAGGCAAGCAATGTGGCTAGCCTTCTTGAGAGAATTCAACTTTGAGGTAAGACATATGAAGGGTAAGGAAAATTAAGTAGCAAATTCTTTGAGCAGAAGAGTCCATGGGTTATTTGAAATAAATGTTAGCAGGACAGAAAGTGATATGGAATAGAGAATAAGGACGACAAGTATTAACAATGAAGACTACACTAAAATAGTGTCATAACTACAAAAAACTACAACAAACTTAGACAAACCAGACCTGGGTATAGATAGAAATGACCTTTTACGATTTAAATACAGACTTTACATACCCGATTTGGCAGAGTTAAAGATAACAATTTTGGACAAAGTGTATAAGAAACCATATTCTGGTCACCCAGAATACCAAAAAATGATCACAACACTCAATAAATTATTTTATTGGCCTAATATGAAGGAAAAAATAGCAGAATACTTGGCTAGGTGCCAAGATTTCCAGCAGGTAAAGGCCAAACACCAACACCCAGCCGGCTTATTATAGCCATTACCAGTTCCAGAATGGAAATGGGAGACAATATCACTAGACTTTATTATAGGTTTTCCTAAAACCCAGAAACTAAATGATTCTATTATGGCTGTAATCGATAAAATCAATAAGTCTGCATGGTATTCGTAAAACGGTTATTTCGGATATAGACGTAAAATTTACATCTGCTTTTTGGAAATAATTATTTGTTGGGCTAAACACTAACTTGGATTTCTGTATGAGTTATCATCCACAAACGGATGAAAAAACTAAAAGAATGAACCAAATCATGGATGATATGTTCCACATGTATGTATGAACGAAACCAAGCAAGTGGAAAGACTACCTAGAGTTGGTAGAATTTTCATATAACAATGGGTACCAAACTTCAGCAAAGTTAAGCCCTTTCGAGGTACTATATGACATAAATTATATGACTCTGATTAGCTAGGATAACTTGGTTGACAGACTCATGGTTGGACCACAGATGCTCCAATAAATGGAGAATATGGTAATAAAGGTACAATAGAACTCAAAGGAAGCATAGGACAGGAAGAAGAGTTATGTAGACCAGAAAAAAAGACACTCGGAATTTCAAGTGGGAGACCATGTTTATTTGAAGGTCAAAGCCCGAAAAATTTCATTGAAGTTAGGAAACTGTGCCAAGACGACACCCAGGTTTTGTGGTACCTTCGAGATACTAGCTCGAATTGGACCCGTAGCATACCAACTTGCACTTCCAGCTAATCTAAAAATTCATATTGTATTTCATGTTTCTTTGTTGAAAAAGTATGTTCATGACCCTACTCATATGATTGATTGGAACTTCGTGCAGGTGGAAACAGAAGGTGAGTTCCAGGTAGTACCTCTACATATTTTGAACTGGAGAGAAATAACACTTTGGAACAGAGTCGTTGCTGAGGTAAAGGTGCAATGGAAGAATTTTAGTCCTAAGGAGGCCACTTGGGAGTTAGAGGGATATTTGCAGAAATATCATCCAATACTGTTCCAAGAAAGGAATGAACACTGAGGACAATGTTTTATTGAAGGGGGAAAGGATGTGACATCCCCAAAAATAAATTATTTTTTAATTCGAAAATTGTTAGGAAAATTATTTTGTTTTTGGTAAATTCGAATTTGGAATTTTTTTTCCATTTATGGCAATTCCAAATTTTGAATTTGGGAAAATTGTAATTAATTATTATGACTGTTGGGAAAAGCTCCGATTTGACCCCACTAACTATTTGACTATGACACTTGTATGAAAACAAAATATTTTATATTTATTGTAGGAGGACAAATGGAACAACCATGTTAAAATCAGTTGACTATGACTCCATGAGTGGGGAACATGTTGGTACTACCTCAGGGTTGATTGTTACAATTGGAAAATCAAGGATTTGGCCATTGGCAGCCCTTGAAAATCAGGGATTTAGAAAGCTACAAAAATTCCCAAGGGAGGGAAAAAGACCTAGGCAAAAATATTGTTTTGGATAAATGACATATGTGAGGAGGCAGGACACTGCCTAGTATGCGGGGAAGAGGAACTACTAAATACTTGTTGTTATGAACATTGATTTCAAGTGTGAGGCAAGGGAGAAGACTATTGATAGAGGAAGACATTGTTGAGGAAAATATTTCGAGTTTTCCCTCATGGATTCATGGTTAGGCTAGGGGGTGAATCGGGAAAGTGATTTGGCTTCCCTATTCTATGGTTGGGAGGAACGTGGTTGTTACTTTTGTTGTCCCAGTATTTATCCAAATATGTTTTTCTACTTTCCTCATATCACATTTGTGTCAGTGAAATGATTTGATCTGATTTCCATTTTAGATGTTTACCTATTTTCATGTATGTTGGATAGAATTATAGACTTGTTGTAGTTTAATAGTGGAAATAATTCAGTTGATTAAAGGCTGCTTTTAAGGTATGATAGTAAGTTTCTGATATAGAAACAATGTGATTTATTTTTTATGAAGTGAACTGATAAAATGCTTGAATATTCTATCTATAGTAGGAATAGATTATAAATGGTAAATTGCGGGGAAAATCCACCGCGTGTTATATTAATCAGGACATGGACAGGATAGTCTTGTGTAACGGAACAATGTAATCAAACATATAAGAAAAAGAATACGAATTTTGTAAGCCTTCAGTCTATCATAAATTCGTATGCAGGCCATGTATTTCAATTTCTTTATTGTTCCCAACCAGTACGGACCAGAACCCCAAATCAGGATGAAATTTTGAAATATTTATGTAGTAATTTAACAAGTCTAATTTATGAATGGATGGAAATAGACACAAGTTAATTTTTTGTCGATACTAATGTTATATTCGCAACAAGTCTGCCTGTATATAGTTATAAAATACGATAAGGATGACTGAAATTAGAAATTTTGATTATACACTAGGGTACTCATAAAAGACCTATTACATACTACTATACTACTATGCAGGGAAATTTTTAGTCAAAATGACGGTATATTTAGGAATATTAGACAAACATCCCAATAAACAAATCGAGATCTGAATTATCAAACTAGATTGAAAAAAGAAAAGTAATATACAAATCTCTTTTAATTCTTTATCTGCAGTTGGATAATCACAATACATACTTACTATAGTACTTCTTAAGAAAAATGGATTTTGAGATATTACAAAGATGCCATAACATTGTATAATCGAAAATGAAATTTGTCACTCTCGATTTTCCAACTTTCCATGGAAGTAAGAAAGAAATGGTCGGGGTTTAACCCATTACAATTATTTTTACAAGTCTAAACCGACATAGATTGTGTCCTTTTTTCAAGTACTGAGTTTCAACATAAAACAAATAAACTAGGGTTGAATCCTTACTCAACCGATACAAGAATTCAGTGCAAGAAGAATGTTAGTTAATAACTATAAGAGAATTGTAATAGAACAATGATCTCCTCATTGCTTCTAGAACCTGTAGAGTTGAGTCATAGGGGTAATGGGCTTGAAACTCGAACACCTTTTACGCTGAAGGGCAGGAGAGGGTATCTAGAACTCGTGTAGAATAAAACCATGAAAAAAAAAGCATACCCTATAATTAGTAACTTATTATATGAAGAAAGATAATGGAAATTACCAACAGGATAATAACTATTTAATAAACAATTTTTTCCTTTCGAGGAAGGTACTCATCTTTCGACATACATGCTCATTTTTATGCAGTATCATTGATAGCTGGAGAGATGCATGGGCTGAGGGAGGATGATGTAGGAATCCCCTTATGGGTACCCCACATCAACAAGGCCCACCATTAGTGTTTTACACCCAATCTGAAAAGAACAAAACTTACAAGAGGAAAGCCCTTTGTTTTGCAATCAATGAAATTAAATAAAAAGAAATAGTCGACAGGGCTAGTCTTTATTTAAACATACAGACGACACAAGACATGACGTACAAAGACCCACTTTAAAATTTTCACAGTGAACTGGTACTATATCTAACCGTTGAAATTTCACCTTACAGAATTTGAAATGCAGTACCGCAATCAATACAGAGATTTCATAACCAAACTCGAGAGGTTGCATTTGACTTATAGTATTCTTAACATCAGGAAACTGATATTTGAGTATCATTTGGAAAAGGAAATTAGTCCTTTCAGATTATACACAGATTTATGCTTTCAAGGAGTCAAAATACTATTAGATAGTTTCCTAGGGAATATACGAGAATACCCTCAATAAATTTCTTTATATTACTCAAACCAGAACGTGTTTTAACTTCCTATGTAAGGGCCAGTTAAGAATGGGAGTGAGATTATAGATGGGTGGTCTCACTTTGTCACAAAGAGAAAGAACAAGAATTATTCTAGAGTGTACACACAGATTTGAAACAAATCTGGTAAAGAAACTTCTTAAGCACTCAATAATGGACATCGATGCGCAACCACAGGGTAAGAATGAGAAGGAATATCGACTGTAAGACTCAATGAAACGATAAGATGCCATTCTCTGAGAATTATGAACTTGAAAAATCCTCTGAGAACAAAACGAGGAGTTGGGATGCCATGACTTCCAGGAGTGCCGTGTCAGAAATAAACAAAAAATTATAAAAATCTAAAATGGCTTTAGCATAAAATTTAATCTCGAAGTATCTTAGGCGTTAGTGATAAAGGGAAAATGTATGTAGACTTCTAAATATGAAATCTACAAAATATAATGGCCTTCAACATAATAAACCTCCTAAGACTCTACTTTGTTGCATAAAGATACGATAACCTATTAGAAACTTTCCAGGGAGAGGAACATTGTCGTTTTGGTTTGTTGAGTATTGTCCTGCCAAACAATCATTTTTCCACTCCAAAGAAACACTACATAGATCCGTTTTCAAAGAGCCCACAATGGTGAGGAATGACTCGCCTAACTCTAAGAGGAGGAGGCACTACCAGTGTAAATTCCTAGGGTACGAAGTTGAATCGAGCCATGTGCTAGGGCGCACTTGGCATGAAGAGACTTGAGGAAGGTCAGATGGAAAGGGCCATTGTAATCTATACACACAGGACCTTTCATTAAAGACAGGGAAGGGATCTTAATTACCTCTCACATTCACACACCACTTTTAACTACCAGAAAGGCGAGTTTAATGACAGTCCTTTCGAGAAGTGATTAGTCGAGTCTAGTTAAGTGCTAACTGTTTCACCTCGGTTAGACTAATGTAGTTGTTTTGTTTTCACGGTGTTTAGTTAAGGATAAATGATACAACCTCGCGTGCCAAAATAAGAAATCATAGGTTGAAGGAGACTTAGGACTATACATCCTATGTGTACTTATAGATATCTATACATCGGATTAATAATAATAGTTTTTAAATATGCATTGAAGGAAGGTAAAATCAATTTTAGAGGATTACTCTATTTAAGTTTTAATTAGTCTAGTACAGAATTGTCATCATATGATAAAGGTATTATAGCTCTATAATAAAAAAGAACATTACTACCTCTTAGCTACAAATTGATCAAACGAAACAATTTTTTTTTTATGTCAAAATTGAGGTACATTACATATGGTATCAGAGAAAAGATTACAACATTGGACATAAAAAGGGCCATGTTATTTGCTTGTCATATATTTCAATTTATGCAAAACTAATAAACCTTTATTGTTGCAAACATAAATCCCTTTATGTTTAGTGTTAATTATGGCTGCTCGGGATGATGCAGAAATCGGAATTAAAGGAAATCTAGAACAAAGATCTCCTAGAGATCCAAGACAGAATAGTAACGAAAGTTCACCTACAAAAGTGCTCAAAATAATGAGGAGTATCATTGTTGAGCTGCAGGTTTTCAAAGACGACAATGAGAAATTGGAGAAAGCATAGCAGGAGCAACAAGAGATAAATGAAGTCATGTTGTGTAGTATAGTGACAAAGGAAAGCCCCAAGGATGATAACAGTGAATAAGAGGTTAGAAAAAGGGCTTCCAAGAAGTCTGGGCCTAAAGAAGAAAAAGGAGATAGTTC
Source organism: Picea engelmannii (assembly GCA_009831015.1). NCBI lineage: Eukaryota > Viridiplantae > Streptophyta > Pinopsida > Pinales > Pinaceae > Picea > Picea engelmannii. The sequence goes on from ML776571.1 coordinate 1,364,911, forward strand.
GTCTGAAGGTACACCTTCAGCTGAGAACAGAACAAAAACAGACAGAAAGAGAAAACAAGTAGACCACCTCGAAGGAGAATTTAAGAAAATTAAACCAGCTACCTTTGATGGAGAATCCAAAATAGGAGAGGAAGTTGAGGCATGGTTATTATACATCAAAAAATATTTCTAGATATATAACTATTCAAGAAATATGAAGGTCAGAATGGCCATTTACAATCTGAAAGGAAAAGCCAACATTTGGTGGCAAGACCTGAAACTGGCTAAAGGCTTAAAAGAGAAACAGATGGAATAGTATGACTTTAAGAAATATTTCAAGAAACAATACCTATCTGAAAGCTACTATGAAAGGAAGATGAAATAATTTTATGAGCTATGACTTGGTCCGATAACAATGGAAGATCTAACAAACAAATTCGTAGAATTACTAAGGTTCGTACCCTATATCTGGGAGGACCAAGTAAAAATCCAGCGGTTCCTAAGTTGTTTACCATAGTCCTATAATGACAGAATTGAGTTTGAAAACCCCAAATCCTTGAGTGAAGTATTCAAGAAAGCATGAATGTGCTACGACCAATACAAACAACGAGCAGAGTTTCCCAAATCTTGGAAGGATAAGAAACAAGACCGAATGAACTAGCAGAAGAAGGGATACCAGCTAGCTCCTTATCGAAATGCAGCAAAAAGCTTTCCTAGAAAGGATTTTCACTCCAATAATCCAAGTACACAAGGCAACAATAAACCGGTAAATCTGGGAACAAAGAAGTTTGGGGACAATCCTCATGAACCATTAAAGTGTTGGGAATGTGGAGAACTTCATCTAAGGAGGAATTGTCCACATTTAAATACAACAAACAAAATTGTTGTTCATAATTTGCTGGAAGCCTCGACGGTGGGTGATGTGGGCAGAAGACTACATCGAATAAACGCAGTCGTTGATGGTCGACAATCTGACCCCCAATCCTCTGTGGTGGAAGTCTAAGGTAAAATCAATAACACTCGAATTTCTATTTGAATTGATCCTAGAGCTACATTAAGTTATATCACTCCTGGTGTAGTAGAGTCAAATAAAATTAAGAGGATGAAACACTCAAAATCAAAAGGAAAGTGCTTGACTTTATTTATGATTTTGAATTCATTTTAGATGGTCAAAACATAAAAAAAATTATGAATATCCTACCACTAGGATATTATGGTATGATTACTGGAATGGATTGGTTGGAAAAGGAAAAGGCAGTACTAGATTGTTACACAAAGACACTTAATTATAAAGAAGAAAGTGACACTACTAGGACAGTCCCAGGTATACAAAAACCAATATCAGTTAGACAATTTTTAGCAATGCAATTCAAGAAATGTATGAGAAAGGGATGTCAAGTTTATGCCACCCAAGTAACAAACCTGTTATTAAAAGAACATAAACCCAACTTGGAAGACTTTTTTGTTTTACGTGAATTTATAGATGTGTTTGTTGATGAAATACCTAAATTACCCCCTAGGAGGGAAACATATTTTTCCATAGAGATTCTACCTGGTTCAACCCCTATCAAGCACCTTATCGGATGAGTCTATCAGAATTAACAAAACTAAAAATTCAGTTACAGGAATTATTGGACAAAGAGTATATCAAACTAAGTGTTTCACCATGGGGAGCACTAGTCCTCTTTGTGAAGAATAAAGACGGTACCATATTACTATGTATCAATTATAGAAAATTGAGCAAAATGACTATTAAAAACAAGTACCCCTTACCTAGGATAAATGATCTGTTCCATCAAGTAGGCCGAGCAAAGATTTTATTGAAGTTGGATTTATGATCCAGATATCATGAAGTTAGGATAAAGGATGAGGACATAAACAAAACATATTTTCGAACAAGATATGGACATTATGAATTTGTGGTTATACCTTTCGGACTCACTAACGTGCCATCCACATTCATGTGCTTAATGAATAGTATTTTTATTCAATACTTGAACAAATTCGTGCTGGTTTTTATTGATGATATTCTGGTATATTCAAAAACAGAAGAAGAACACAAAGAACACTTAAGAATCATCTTGCAAACTTTAATGAAGTACCAAATGTATGCTAGATTCGATAAGTGAAATTTTTATCAGAAGAAGATATAGTACCTGGGACACGTAATATCGGCAGAGGGCATTGCAATCAACCCTGAGAAAGTAAGAGCCATTATGGAATGGACAGTACCAAAGGATGTAGCGGACATCTGGTCATTCATGGGAATCACCAAATATTATCACAGATTCATAGAAGGATTTTCCAAAATAGCTTACCCTATCACGACATTACAAAAGAAAGGAACCAGGTTTAACTAGTCACAGAAGTGTCAAGACAGTTTTAATTGGTCACTGTCTATGTTGATGTGAGTAAAGAAGGACTAGGTGGTGTCCTAACACAAGAAGGACACATTATTTTCTATGAGTCTCGGAAATTAAAGGAACATGAGAGAAACTATGTCACTCATGACTTAGAATTGGCAGTAGTAATACATGCCTTGAAAATCTGGCGACACTACATAATGGCCATAAATTTTCTACTATTGACAGATAACAATGGGGTGAAATATTTGTTTAGACAACTGGATCTCAATGCAAGGCAAGCAAGGTGGCAACTCAGAGTCATCGCTCAGGTAAAGGTGCAATGGAAGCACTTTAGTCCTGAGGAGGCCACTTGGGAGTTGGAGGGAGATTTGCAGAAATATCATCCAATACTGTTCCAAGAAATGAATTAACACTGAGGACAGTGTTTTATTGAACGGGGAAAGGATGTGACATCCCCAAAAATTAATTATTTTTTAATTCAAAACTGTTAGGAAAATTATTCTGTTTTTGGTAAATTCGAATTTGGAATTTTTTTTCCATTTATGACAATTCCGAATTTTGAATTTGGAAAAATTGTAATTAATTATTATGACTATTGGGAAAATCTCTGATTTGACCCAACTAACTATTTGACTATGACACTTGTATGAAAACAAAATATTTTATATTTATTGCAGGAGGACAAATGGAACAACCATGTTAAAATCAGTTGACCATGACTCCATGAGTGGGGAACATGTTGGAACTACCTCAGGGATGATTGTTACAAGTGGAAAATCAGGGATTTCTCCATTGGTAGCCCCTGAAAATTAGGGATTTAGAATGGTGTGAAAATTCCCAAGGGAGGGAAAAAGACCTAGTAAAAAATATCGTTTTGGATAAATGACATATGTGAGGAGGCAGGACACTGCCTAGTATGCGGAGAAGAGGAAATACTGAATACTTGTTGTTATGAACATTGATTCCAAGTGTGAGGAAAGGGAGAAGACTACTGATAGAGGAAGACATTGTTGAAGAAAATATTTTGAGTTTTCCCTCATGGATTCATGGTCAGGCTAGGGGGTGAATCGGGGAAGTGATTTGGCTTCCCTGTTCTATGGTTCAGAGGAATGTGGTTGTTACTTTTGTTGTCCCAGTATTAATCCAAATATGTTTCTCTACTTTCCTTGTATCACATTTGTGTCAGTGAAATGATTTGATCGGATTTCCATTTTAGATGTTTACTTATTGTCATGTACGTTGGATAGAATTATAGACTTGATGTAGGTTAATAGTGGAAATAATTCAGTTGATTAAAGACTGCTTTTATATTATAATAGTAAGTTTCTAATATAGAAACAATGTGATTTATTTTTGATGAAGTGAACTGATAAAATGCTTGAATATTCTATCTGTAGTAGGAATAGATTATAAATGGTAAATTGCGGGGAAACTCCACCGCATGTTATATTAATCAGGACATGGACAGGATAGTCCTATGTAAAGGAACAATGTAATCAAACATAAAATAAAACGAATACGAATTTTGGAAGCCTTCGGTATATCATAAATTTGTATGCAACCCATGTATTTCAATTTCTTTATTGTTCCCAACCAGTACGGACCAGAAGCCGAAATCAGGATGAAATTCCGAAATATTTATGTAGTAATTTAACAAGTCTAATTTACAAATGGATGGAAATAGACATAGGTTAAATTTCTATTGATACTAATGTTATATTCGCAACAAGTCTACCTATATATAGTTATAAAATACCATAAGGATGAAAGAAATAAGAAAATGTTATTATACACCAGTGTACTCATAAAAGACCTATTACATACTACTATACTACTATGCAGGGAAAGTTTTAGTCAAAATGACGGTATATTTAGGAATTCTGGAAGATTAGACAAACATCCAAATAAACAAATCGAGATCTGAATTATCAAACAAGTTTGGAAAAAGAAAAGTAATATGATGAACAGAAAAATAGGAGTACAAAGCTCTTTTAATTCTTTATTTGCAGCTGGATAATCACAATACATACTTACTATAGTACTTCTTAAATAAAATGGATGTCGAGAAATGACAAAGATGCCATAACATTGTATAATCGAAAAATGAAATTCGTCACTCTGGATTTTCCAACTTTCCATGGAAGTAAGAAAGAAATGGTCAGGGTTTAACCCTTTACAATTATTTTTACAAGTCTAAACCGGCACAGATTGTGTCCTTTTTTCAAGTATTGAGTTTCAACATAAAACAAATAAACTAGGGTTGAATCCTTACTCAAACGATACAGGAATCCAGTGAAAGAAGAATGTTATTTAATAATTATAAGAGAATTGTAACAGAACAATGATCTCCTCATTGCTTCTAGAACCTGTAGAGTTGAGTCGTAGGGGTAATGGACTCGAAAATCGAATACCTTTTACGTCGAAGGGCAGGAGCGGGTATCTGGAACTCGCGTAGAATAAAACCATGAAAAAAAAAGAATACCATATAATTAGTAACTTATTATATGAATAAAGATAACGAAAAATTACCAACAGGATAATAACTATTTAATAAACAATTTTTTTCCATTCGAGGAAGGTACTCATATTTCGACATACATGCTCACTTTTATGCCTTATTGTTGATAGATGGAGAGATGACCGAGCCGACGGAGGATGGTGTAGGAATCCCATGATGGGTACCTCACATTAACAAGGCCCACCATTAGTGTTTTACACCCAATCTTAAAAGAACAAAATTTATAAGAGGAAAACCCTTTTTTTTGCAATCAACGAAATTAAATAAAAAGAAAGAGTTGACAGGGCTAGTATTTCTTTAAACATACAAATGACACAAGACATGACGTACGAAGACCCACTTTAAAATTTTCACACTGAACTGGTACTATATCTAACCGTCGAAATTTCACCTTACAGAATTTCAAATGCAGTACCGCAATCAATACAGAGATTTCATAACCAGACTCAAGAGGTCGCATTTCACTTATAGTATTCTTAACATCAGGAAACCAATATTTTAGTATCATTCAGAAAAGGAAATTGTTCCTTTTATATTATACACAATTTGTTCTTTCAAGGGGTCGAAATACTATTAGGTAGTTTCCTAGGGAACGAGAATAACTTGAACAAATTTCTTTATATTACTTAAACCAGAACATGTTTTAAATTTCTGTGGAAGGGCCAGTTAAGAATGGGAGTGAGAGTATAGATGATTGGGCTCACCTTGTCACGAAGATAAAGAACAAGAATTAGTATAGAGTGTAGGCACAAAGTTGAAAAAAATATGGTAAAGAAACTTCTTAAGCACTCGATAATGGACCTCGACGCGCAACCACAGGGTAAGAATGAGAAGGAATATCGACTGTAAGACTCAATGAAACCATAATTTGTCATTCTCTGAGAAGTCTGAACTTGAAAAATCCTCTGAGAACAAAACGAGGAGTTGGGATACCATGAATTCCAAGAGTGTCGAGTCAGAAATAAACAAAAAATTATAAAAATCTAAAATGGCTTCAGCATAATATTTAATCTCGAAGTATCTTAGGTGTTTGTGATAAAGGGAAAATGTATGTAGACTCTGAAATAAGAAATCTACAAAATATAATGACCTTCAATGTAATAAACCTCCTGATACTCTACTCTGCTGCTTAAAGATAGGATAACCTATTAGAAACTTAACAGGGAGAGGAACATTGTCATTTTGGTTTGCTAAGTATTGTCCTCCCAAACAATCACTTTTCCACTACAAATAAACACTACATAGATCCATTTTTGAAGATCCCACAATGGTAAGGAATCACTTGCCTAACGCTAAGAGGAGGAGGCACTATCAGTGTAAATTCCTAGGGTACCAAGTTGAATCGAGCCATGTGCTAGGGTGCACTTGGCACGAAGAGACTTGAGGAAGGTCAGACGGAAAGGGCCATTGTAACCTATACAAACAGGACCTTTCAATAAACACATGGAAGGGATTTTAATTACCTCTCACATTCACACTCCACTCTTAACTACCAGAAAGGCGAGTTTAATGGCAGTCCTTTCGAGAAGTGATTAGTCGAGTCTAGTTAAGTGCTAATTGCTTCACCTTGGTTAGACTAATGTAGTTGTTTTGTTTTGACGGTGTTTAGTTAAGTCTAAATGATACAACGTTGTGCGCCAAAATAAGAAATCATAGGTTGAAGGAGACTTACGACTATACATCCTATGTGTACTTATAGATATCTATACATCAGATAAATAACATTAGTTTTTAAATAGGCATTGAAGGAAGGTAAAATAAATTTTAGAGGATTACTCTGTTAAAGTTTTAATTAGTCTAGTACGGAATTGTCATCATATGACAGAGGTATTATAGCTCTATAATAAAAAAAGAACATTACTACCTCTTAGCTACAAATTGATCAAACGAAAGAATATTTTTTTTATATCAAAATTGAGGTACATTACATATGGTATGAGAGAAAAGATTACAACACTGGACCTGAAAAGGGCCAAGTTAGTTGCTTGGAATATATTTCAATTTATGCAAAACTAATAAACCTTTATTGTTGCAAACATAAATCCCTTTATGTTTAGTGTTAATTATGGCAGCTCAGGATGATGCAGAAATCATAATTAAAGGAAATCTGGAACAGAGACCTCCTAGAGATCCAAGACAGAATAGTGAGGGAAGCTCACCTACAAAAGTGCTCAAAACAATGAGGAGTCTCATTGTTGAGTTGCAGGCTTTCAAAGCCGACAATGAGAAATTGAAGAAAACACAACAGGAGAAACAAGAGATAAATGAAGTCCTATTGTGAAATATACTGACAAAGAAAATCCCCAAGGATGATAAAAATGAATAAGAGGTTAGAAAAAGGGCTTCCAAGAACTCTAGGCCTAAAGAAGAAAAAGGAGATAGTTCGTCTGAAGGTAGACCTTCAGCTGAGAACAGAACAAAAACAGACAGAAAGAGAAAACAAGTAGACCACCTTCAAGCAGAATTTAAGAAAATTAAACCAGCTACCTTTGATGGAGAATCCAAAATAGGAGAGGAAGCTGAGGCATGGTTATTAGACATCAAAAAATATTTCCAGATATATAACTATTCAATAAATATGAAGGTCAGAATGACCATTTACAATCTGAAAGGACAAGCCATCATTTGGTGGCAAGAGCTGAAACTGCCTAAAGGCTTAAAAGAGAAATATATGGAATGGTATGAATTTAATAAATATTTCAAGAAACAATACCTATCTGAAAGCTACTATGAGAGGAAGACAAAAGAATTTTATGAGCTATGACTTGGTCAGATAAAAATGGAGGATCTAATAAACAAATTCCTAGAATTACTAAGGTTCGTACCCTATATCCAGGAGGACAAAGTAAAAATCCAGCGGTTCCTAACTTGTTTACCACAATCCTATAATGACAGAATTGAGTTTGACAACCCCAAATCCTTGAGTGAAGTATTCGGGAAAGCATGAATGTGCTACGACCAATACAAACAACGATAAAAGTTTCCCAAAGCTTGGAAGGATAAGAAACAAGACCAAATGAACTAGCAGAAGAAGGGATACTAGCCAACTCCTTATCGAAATGCAGCAAAAATCTTTCCTAGAAAGGATTTTCACTCCAATAATCCAAGTACGCAAGGCAACAATAAACCAGTAAATCTAGGAACAAAGAAGTTTGGGGATAGTCCTCATGAACCATTATAGTGTTGGGAATGTGGAGAACTTCATCTAAGGAGGAATTGTCCACATTTAAATACAACAAACAAAATTGTTGTTCATAATTTGCAGGAAGCCTTGATGATGGGTGATGTGGGTAGAAGACTACATCGAATAAATGCAGACGTTGATGGTCGACAAGCTGACCCCTAGTGCTCTGTGGTGGAAGTCTAAGGTAAAATAAATAACACTCAAATTTCTATTTTAATTGATCCTAGAGCTACATTAAGTTATATCACTCCTGGTGTAGTAGAGTCAAATAAACTTAAGAGGATGAAACACTCAAAGTCATGGCTGGTAAAATTAGCAAGAGGAACTAAAAGGAAAGTGGTTGACTTTATTTATGATTTTGAATTCAGTTTAGATGGTCAAAACATAAAAAAAAAATCTGAATATCCTACCACTAGGATCTTATGATACGATTATTGAAATGGATTGGTTGGAAAAACAAAAAGCAGTACTAGATTGTTACAGAAAGAAGAAAGTGACACTACTAGGACAGTCCAAGGTATACAAAAAATGATATCAGTTAGACAAGTTTTAGAAATTCAATTCAATAAATGTATGAGAAAGGGATGTCAAGTTTATGCCACCCAAGTAACAAACCTGTTAGAAAAAGAACATAAACCCAACTTGGAAGACTTTTTTGTTTTATGTGAATTTAGAGATGTGTTTGTTGATGAAATACCTGAATTACCCCCTAGGAGGGAAACATAGTTTTCCATAGAGATTCTACCTGGTTCAGCCCCTATCTCTAAAGAACCTTACCGGATGAGTCTGTCAGAATTGACAGAACTAAAAATTCAGTTACAAGAATTATTGGACAAAGAGTATATCAGACTGAGTGTTTCACCATGGGGAGCACTAGTCCTCTTTGTGAAGAAGAAAGACTGTACCATAAGACTATGCATCAATTACAGAAAATTGAGAAAAATGACTATTAAAAACAAGTACCCCTTACCTAGGATAAATGATTTGTTCAATCAAGTAGGTCGAGGAAAGATTTTTTCGAAGTTGGATTTATGATCCATATATCATCAAGTTAGATGAGGACATAAACAAGACATCTTTTCGAACAAGATATGGACATTACAAATTTGTGGTTATATCTTTCGTACTCACTAACGCACCAGCCACATTCATGTGCTTAATGAATAGTATTTTTATTCAATACTTGGACAAATTCGTCCTGGTTTTTATTGACGATATTCTGGTATATTCAAAAACAAAAGAAGAACACAAAGAACACTTAATAATCATCTTGCAAACTTTAAGGAAGCACCAAATGTATGCTAGATTCGATAAGTTCAATTTTTATCAGAAGAAGATACAGTACCTAGGACACGTAATATCGACAGAGGGCATTGCAGTCGACCCTAATAAAGTAAGAGCCATTATGGAATGGCTGGTACCGAAGGATGTAGCGGACATCCGGTCATTCATGGGAATCACCATATATTATCGTAGATTCATAGAGGGATTTTCCAAAATAACTTACCCTATCACAACATTACAAAAGAAAGGGACCATGTTTAACTAGTCACAGAAGTGTCAAGATAGTTTTAATTGGTCACTGTTTGTGTTGATGTGAGTAAACAAGGACTAGATGGTATCCTAACGCAAGAAGGACTCGTTATTTGCTATGAGTCTCAAAAATTAAAGGAACATGAGAGAAACTATGTCACTCATGACTTAGAATTGGCAGCAGTAATACACGCCCTGAAAATGTGGCGACACTACATAATGGGCATAAAGTTTCTACTATTGACAGATAATAATGGAGTGAAATATTTGTTTAGCCAACTGGATCTCAATGCAAGGCAAGCAAGGTGGCTATCCTTCTTGAGCGAATTCGACTTTTAGGTAAGACATATGAAGGGTAAGGAAAATAAAGTAGCAGATTCTTTGAGAAAAAGAGTCCATGGGTTATTTGAAATAAATGTTAGTAGGGAAGAAAGTGATTTGGAATAGAGAATAAGGACGACAGGTATTAAAAATGAAGACAACACTAAAATAGTGTCATGACTACAAAAAACTACAACGAACTCAGACAAACCAGACCTAGGTATAGATAGAGATGGCCTTTTACGATTTAAAAATAGATTTTACATACCCGATTTGGCAGAGTTAAAGATAACAGTTTTGGACGAAGTGTATAAGAAACCATATTCTGGTCACCCAGGATACCAGAAAATGATCACAACACTCATGAAATTATTTTATTAGCCTAATATGAAGGGTGAAATAGCAGAATACTTGGCTAGGTGCCAATATTTCTAGAAGGTAAAGGCCAAACACCGACACCCAACCGACTTATTATAGCCATTACCAGTACCATAATGGAAATGGGAGACGATATCGCTAGAATTTATTACAGGTTTGCCTAAAACCCAGAAACTAAATGATTCTATTATGGTTGTAATCAATAACTCAGTAAGTCTACACACTTTATTCCTATAAAGTCTACTTTTAAATCTTCAAACATCGTTGAAATATTTATGAAAATTATTTTTAGATTGCATGGTATTCCTAAAATGGTTATTTCGGATAGAGACATAAAATTTACATCTACTTTTTGGAAAGAATTATTTGTTGTGCTAAACACTAACTTGGATTTTAGTATGAGTTATCACGCACAAACGGATGGAAAAACTAAAAGAACGAACCAAATTGTGGGGGATATTCTTTTCATGTATGTAAGAACGAAACCAAGCAAGTGGAAATACTACCTACACTTGGTAGAATTTTCATATAACAATGGGCACCAAACTTCGGCAAAGTTAAGCCTTTTCGAGGTACTATATGACATAAATTGTACGAATCTGATTAGCTGGGATAACTTGGTTGAAAGACTCATGTTTAGACCAGAGATGCTCCAAGAAATGGAAAATATGGTAAGAAAGGTACAACAGAACTTAAAGGAAACATATGACAGGCAGAAGAGTTATGCAGACCAGAAAAAAAGACACTTGGAATTTCAAGTGGGAGACCATGTTTATTTGAAGGTCAAAGCCCGAAAAAGTTCATTGAAGTTAGGAAACTGTGCCAAGATGTCACCCAGGTTTTGTGGGACCTTCAAGATACTAGCTCGAATTGGACCCGTAGCATACCAACTTTCACTTCCAGCTAATCTAAAAATTCATAATGTATTTCATGTTTCTTTGTTGAAAAGGTATGTTCATGGCCCTACTCATATGATTGATTAGAACTTGGTGCAGGTGGAACCAGAAGGTGAGCTTTAGGTGGAACCTCTATGTATTCTGCGCCAGAGAGAAATACCACTTCGGAACAGAGTCGTCGCTTAGGTAAAGGTGCAATGGAAGCACTTTAGTCCTGAGGAGGGCACTTGGGAGTTGGAGGGAGATTTGCAGAAATATCATTCAATATTGTTCCAGGAAAGGAATGAACACTGAGGACAATCTTTTATTGAAGGGGGAAAGGATGTGACATCCCCAAAAATAAATTATTTTTTAATTCGAAAATTGTTAGGAAAATTATTTTGTTTTTGGTAAATTCGAATTTGGAAAATTTTTGCCATTTATGACAATTCCAAATTTTGAATTTGGAAAAATTGTAATTAATTATTATGACTGTTGGAAAAAGCTCTGATTTGACCCAACTAACTATTTGACTATGACACTTGTATGAAAACAAAATATTTTATATTTATTGCAGGAGGAAAAATGGAACAACCATGTTAAAATCAATTGACCATGACTCCATGAGTGGGGAACATGTTGGAACTACCTCAGGGCTGATTGTTACAAGTGGAAAATCAGGGATTTAGCCATTGGCAGACCCTAAAAATCAGGGATTTAGAAATATTTGAAAATTCCCAAGGGAGGGAAAAAGATCTAGGCAAAAATATTGTTTTGGATAAATGACATATCTGAGGAGGCAGGACACTGCCTAGTATGCGGGGAAGAGGAACTATTGAATACTTGTTTTTAAGAACATTGATTCCAAGTGTGAGGCAAGGGAGAAGACTACTGATAGAGGAAGACATTGCTGAAGGAAATATTTTGAGTTTTCCCTCATGGATTCATGGTTAGGCTAGGGGGTGAATCAGGCAAGTGATTTGGCTTCCCTGTTCTATGGTTGGGAGGAATGTGTTTGTTACTTTTTTTGTCCCAGTATTTATCCAAATATGTTTCTCTACTTTCCTCGCATCACATTTGTGTCAGTGAAATGATTTGATCATATTTCCATTTTAGATGTTTACCTATTGTCATGTACGTTGGATATAATTAGAGACTTGTTGTAGTTTAATAGTGGAAATAATTCAGTTGATTAAAGATTGATTTTATAGTATAATAGTAAGTTTCTGATATAGAAACAATGTGATTTATTTTTTATGAAGTGAACTGATAAAATGCTTGAATATTCTATCTATAGTAGGAATAGATTATAAATGGTAAATTGCGGGGAAAATCCACCACGGGTTATATTAATCAGGACATGGACATGATACTCTTGTGTAAACGAACAATGTAATCAAACATAAAAGAAAACAAATACGAATTTTGGAAGCCTTTGGTCTATCATAAATTCGTATCCAGCCCATGTATTTCAATTTATTTATTGTTCCCAACCAGTACAGACCAGAAGTCGAAATCGCGATGAAATTCAGAAATATTTATGTAGTAATTTAACAAGTCTAATTTACGAATGGATGGAAATAGACACAACTTAAATTTATGTTGATACTAATATTATATTCGCAACAAGTCTACTTGTATATAGTTATAAAATACCATAAGGATGAATGAAATCAGAAAATGTGATTATACACCAACGTACTCATAAAAGACCTATTACATACTACTATACTACTATACAAGGAAAGTTTTAGTCAAAATGACGGTATATTTAGGAATTCTGGAAGATTAGACAAACATCCCAATAAATGAATCGAGATCTGAATTATCAAACCAGATTGGAAAAAGAAAAGTAATATGACGAATAGGAAAATATGAGTACAAATCTCTTTTAATTCTTTATTTGCAGATGGATAATCACAATCATACTTACTATAGTACTTCTTAAGAAAAATGGATGTTGATATATTACAAATATGCCATAACATTGTATATCCAAAAAAGGAAATTCGTCACTCTGGATTTTCCAACTTTCCATGGAAGTAAGAAAGAAATGGTTCGGGTTTAACCCTTTACAATTATTTTTACAAGTCTAAACCGACACATATTGTGTCCTTTTTTCAAGTATTGAGTTTCAACATAAAAAAAATAAACTAGGGTTGAATCCTTACTCAACGGATACAGGAAATCAGTGCAAGAAGAATGTTAGTTAATAATTATAAGAGAATTGTAACAGAACAATGATCTCCTCATTGCTTCTAGAACCTATAGAGTTGAGTCGTAGGGGTAATGGACTCAGAACTAAAATACCTTTTACGCCGAAGGGTAGGAGAGGGTATACGGAACTCGGGTAGAATGAAACCATGAAAAAAAAATCATACCCTGTAATTAGTAACTTATTATATGAAGACAGATAACAGAAATTACCAACAGGATAATAACTATTTAATAAACAATTTTTTCCTTTTGAGGAAGGTACTCATCTTTTGACATACATTCTCATTTTTATGCCTTATCGTTGATAGATGGAGAGATGTCTGGGCCGAGGGAGGATGTTGTAGGAATCCCCTGATGGGTACCTCACATCAATAAGGCCCACCATTAGTGTTTTACACCCAATCTTAAAAGAACAAAAATTACAAGAGGAAAACCCTTTTTTTTGCAATCAATGAAATTAAATAAAAATAAATAGTCGACAAGGCTAGTCTTTCTTTAAACATACAGATGACACAAGACATGACGTACGAAGAACTACTTTAAACTTTTCACACTGAACTGGTACTATATCTAACCGTCGAAATTTCACCTTACAGAATATGAAATGCAGTACTGCAATCAGTACAGAGATTTCATAACTAGACTCGAGAGGTCGCATTTCACTTATAGTATTCTTAACATCATTAAACCAATATTTGAGTATCATTCAGAAATGGAAATTAGTCCTTTCAGATTATACACAGATTTATCCTTTCAACGAGTCGAAATACTATTAGGTAGTTTCCTAGGGAATATACGAGAATACCCTGAACAAATTTATTTATATTACTCAAACCAGAACTTGTTTTAACTTCCTGTGTAAGGGCCAGTTAATAATGGGAGTGAGATTATAGACAGTTGGGCTCATCTTTTCATGAAGAGAAAGAACAAGAATTAGTATAGAGTGTAGGCACAGAGCTGAAACAAATCTAGTAAAGAAACTTCTTAAGAACTCGATAATGGACCTCGACGCGCAACCACAGGGTAAGAATGAGAAGGAATATCAAGTGTAAGACTCAATGAAACCATAAGTTGTCATTCTCTGAGAAGTCTAAACTTGAAAAGTACTCTGAGAACAAAACGAGGAGTTGGGATTCCATGACTTCCGGGAGTGTCGAGTCAGAAATAAACAAAATATTATAAAAATCTAAAATGGCTTCAGCATAAAATTTAATCTCGAAGTATCTTAGGCGTTAGTGATAAAGGGAAAATGTATGTAGACTCTGAAATAATAAATCTACAAAATATAATGACCTTCAATGTAATAAACCTCTTGATACTCTACTCTGCTTCTTAAATATACGATAACCTATTAGAAACTTAACAGGGAGAGGAACATATTCATTTTGGTTTGTTGAGTATTGTCCTCCCAAACAATCATTTTTCCTCTCCAAAGAAACACTACATAGAGCCATTTTCAAAGAGTCCACAATGGTGAGGAATGACTCGCCTAACTCTGAAAGGAGGAGGCACTATCAGTGTAAATTCCTAGGGTAGGAAGTTGAATCAAGCCATGTGCTAGGGCGCACTTGGCACGAAGAGACTTGAGGAAGGTCAGATGGAAAGGGCCATTGTAACCTATACACACAAGACCTTTCATTAAACACATGGAAGGGATATTAATTACCTCTCACATTCACACTCCACTCTTAAATACCAGAAAGGCAAGTTTAATGGAAGTCCTTTCGAGAAGTGATTAGTCGAGTCTAGTTAAGTGCTAATTGTTTCACCTTGGTTAGACTAATGTAGTTGTTTTGTTTTGACGGTGTTTAGTTAAGGCTAAATGATACAACCTCGTGCGCCAAAATAAGAAATCATAGGTTGAAGGAGACTTAGGACTATACATCCTATGTGTACTTATAGATATCTATAGATCAGATAAATAACAATAGTTTTTAGATAGGCATTGAAGGAAGGTAAAATAAATTTTAGAGGATTACTCTGATTATGTTTTAATTAGTCTAGTACAGAATTGTCATCATATGACAGAGGTATTATATCTCTATAATAAAAAAGAACATTACTACCTCTTAGCTATGAATTGATCAAACGAAACAATTTTTTTTTATGTCAAAATTGAGGTACATTACATATGGTATCAGAGAAAATATTACAACACTGGACCTGAAAAGGGCCACGTTACTTGCTTGGAATATATTTCAATTTATGCAAAACTAATAAACCTTTATTGTTGAAAACATAAATCCCTTTATGTTTTGTGTTAATTATGGCAGCTCAGGATGATTCAAAAATAAGAATTAAAGGAAATATGGAACAGAGACCTCCTAGAGATCCAAGACATAATAGTGAGGGAATCTCACCTACACAATTTCTCAAAACAATGAGGAGTCTCATTGTTGAGTTGCAGGTTTTCAAAGATGACAAGGAGAAATTGAAGAAAGCGCAGCAGGAGCAACAAGAGATAAATGAAGTCTTGTTGTGTAGTATAGTGACAAAGGAAATCCCCAAGGATGATAACAATGAATAAGAGGTTAGAAAAAGGGCTTCCAAGAACTCTAGGCCTGAAGAAGAAAAAGGAGATAGTTCGTCTGAAGGTACACCTTCAGCTGAGAACAGAACAAAAACAGACAGAAAGAGAAAACAAGTAGACCACCTTGAAGGAGAATTTAAGAAAATTAAACCAACTACCTTTGATTGAGAATCCAAAATAGGAGAGGAAGCTGAGGCATGGTTATTAGACATCAAAACATATTTCCATATATATAACTATTCAAGAAATATGAAGGTCAGAATGACCATTTACAATCTGAAAGGAAAAGCCAACAGTTGGTGGCAAGACCTAAAACTGGCTAAAGGCTTAAAAGAGAAACAGATGGAATGGTATGACTTTAAGAAATATTTCAAGAAACAATACCTATCTGAAAGCTACTATGAAAGGAAGACGAAATAATTTTATGAGCTATGACTTGGTCAGATAATAATGGAGGATCTAATGGTGTTCCTGAATAGCTCTGCAGCTAGGGTTTAGGAACTGACAGCCGCAACGGACTGTGCCCACATGATGACGGCCCCGCAGGAGCTCACACTTCGCTAGGAGGGAGCGTCGACTGGTGTCTCCTACAGCCGAGTCACGACCAATGAAGATATGGCAACGGGGGTGAAGTGGCCAACCTTTGAAACACCTCCAGAAATGCACGCACAACTGCTAATCGAAGGGACATTCAAGGATCGGGAGATGGATATAGACCTAACTAAGGAAAACGTCTCTGCAAGCGCCTCGACCCCTTGGATCCCCGGTAAGTGCATTCCACAAGCACCACAAGCCCCAAAATATGTTATAAGCTCACCCCGTATAGAGGAGCAGAAATTATACATGAGAGATAATTCCCTGGTAGGGAAGTTTCTAGGGCTTTGGCTCTCAGAGCGTGGTTTGGTCAAATGGATACAGTACTGGTGGACACCAAAATGTCACTATGATCTACAATTGGGATCGAAGGGCTTCTTCACGATCATCCTCCACAACCTAGAGGATAGGAACCGTATCTTTGATGGGGGGACTTATTTTTACAACTCGTCAGTACTCTTCTTGAGATTCTGGATGGAAAAGTTCATCCCCGAAAAGGAGGACTTCACCCATGTGCTGGTTTGGATCAGGTTGTATTCTCTTCCTCAGGAATTTTGGTTGGAGGAAGTCCTCGCCGGCATAGGCAACACCATTGGTATTTATGTTAAGTCCTCTGAAGCAACTAAACAGAGACGCTACACTTCATATGAAAGAATCTGTTTCTATCTGAACATAGCCAAGCCGCTTCTGGGGTCAATTACGCTGGAGTATCATGATGAAGACTGGACTCAAACCATCGACTATGAACACATTCCCTTCCGATGCAGGAAATGCCACGAGCATGGACACCTCTTCCGGGAATTCCCACTCAACGTGCCTCACAAGGAAGGGAACCCAGAAAGCATCAAGGACAAGGAAGGATTCATGCAATAGACAGGGCGAAGAAGATAGGGCGGCAGAAAGCAACCGACCCAGGTAAGTAAAGAACCCTCCACCAACAATAAGTTTGCAATTTTACAAGATCACCCCGAAGAACTTACAAATCCAGCACACACAAATCCACCATCCTAGCACACCGTATCCCAAACTAAGGTCCCATAGGCTAAACAACCCACGAGGAGTAAGGAGTCAGACCCCCCCCCAT
Source organism: Picea engelmannii (assembly GCA_009831015.1). Taxonomy (NCBI): domain Eukaryota; kingdom Viridiplantae; phylum Streptophyta; class Pinopsida; order Pinales; family Pinaceae; genus Picea; species Picea engelmannii. The sequence continues at coordinate 1,382,490 of ML776571.1, forward strand.
GGGCTCGATGCGGGATCCATCAGAACTCCAAGAGATAGACGATGGGGATGAGGACATGGAGGTAGAAGAACAGGACCTAGCTGGAGTGGATCTGGAGCACCTTGAGCATGCCTATAGACATCAAAAACTTTATACCATACCCAGGGATCAACTAAGGAAGGTGCACAAAGTTTTTCTCAACTCCTCTGCGGGCTCCTCAGCCCAATATGGCAAGGCCCTAGGCATCTAGGGTAGTCAGACAAAAACCCCAAACAAAACTCAAAAGGACGAAAAGAGACGGGGCAGGAAATCAACAAACAAGCTCATACAGGAAATCATGAGCTTTATGGTAAATTCAGGGTAGATTCACCTGATCTTGGACAAATTCCCCCCTCTCCCCCCCCCTCAATCATCATGAAGATTATATCTTGGAACATCAGAGGCCTCAACGGATGTAGCAAGCAGAAGCTGCTACGAGATTTGATCATAGCGGAAGCACCGGATGTGGTGTTGTTACAGGAAACAAAATGCACCTCAGAAGACTTTGATCGCCTACTCCCCTATTACTGGATGCAAGGAGGAGCAGTCTCAATTGATGCCATAGGAACAACTAGAGGATTGGCTATCCTCTGGAACACCAACACAATCCCGTTGGAAAACTTTTGAACCACCAGATGGTCTATAACGACCGATTATAGGCTCATCGGCTCTGACAAGCCAGGACATCTAACCAGCATCTATGGCCTGGCCACTCCAAGAGACAAACAGGCCTTCCTTAGAAGCCTAAGTTACTTATCCAGCCTCACACAATACCACAGATGGATAGTGGGGGGCGATTTTAATATCATCCGTAGCCTGGAGGAAAAAAAAGGAGGACCACGACGACTGGATCGAGACTTCGGCGACTTCAACAGTTTAATAGATGACCTTTGCTAATTGATTTAGAGGCCAATAATGACATTCACACTTGTTCCAACAGAAGAACGGGACTGCACCAGATCGCTTGCAAACTAGATCGCTTCCTTGTATCGGAGCCACTCATGATGGATGGCACTGCAATGGAATCTACTATCCTAAATCACATCGGATCGGACCACTGGCCCATACAGTTATGGCTGAATGTCCCAGCCACTCCTGGAAAGAAACCTTTCCGATTTGAGAAATTTTGGCTAGATCATCCGTATTTCCAAGAAAACATTCAAGGTTGGTGGAAGGAGGCAGAAATCTCCCATGGATCGAAAATGTATAGGTTCCAGCAAAAGTTGAAGAATCTCAAACAAACGCTAAAGCTCTGGAACAAGCACACCATCGACAGCATCTTTGACTCACAAAAACAACTCTCGGAGCAAATGGAAGAGATTCAGTGCAGAATTAGAGAGCAGGGACTAACAGATGAACTCCACACCCAGGAACTCAGCGTGAATCAACAGATAGCAGAAAGGAAAAGACAGGAAGAGATACTGTGGAAACAGAAGTCATGTATACAATGGCTCAAGGAAGGGGAA
>ML776571.1:1392081-1465245 GCA_009831015.1 Picea engelmannii
TAAGAACGAGAAGGAATATCGACTGTAAGACTCAATGAAACCCTAAGTTTCTCTTCTCTGATAAATATGAACTGCCAAAATCCTCTTAGAACAGAACGAGAAGTTGGGATGCCATGACTTCTGGGAGTGTCGAGTCGAGAATAAACAAAAAATTATAAAAATCTAAAATGGCGTCAGCCTAAAATTTAATCTCGAAATATCTTAGGCGTTGGAAATAAAGCGAAAATGTATGTAGACTCTGAAATAAGAGAGCTACAGAATACAATGAACTTCAACATAAAAAACCTCCGGAGACTTTGCTCTGCTTCTTAAAGATACGATAACTTATTAGAAACTTACCACGGAAGACAAACATTGCCGTTTTGGTTTGTTGAGTATTCTCCTCCCGAACAATCGTTTTTCCACTCCAAAAAAGTTCTACATAGAGCCGTTTTTGGATATCCCACAATGGTGAGACCCGCCTAAACCTAAGAGGATGAGGCAATATCAGTGTAAATGCCTAGGGTATGGAGTTGAATTGAGCCATGTGCTAAGGCACACTTGGCACGACGAGACTTGAGGAAGGTCAGATGGAAAGGGCCATCTTAATCTGTACACACAGGACCTTTCATTAAACATAGGGCGGGATCTTAATTACCTCTGACATTTACACCCCAGTCTTAACTACCTAAAAGGAGAGTTTAATGATAGTCCTTTCGAGAAGTGATTAGTCGTGTCTAGTTAAGCGCTAACTATTTCACCTCGGTTAGACTAATCTAGTTGTTTTGTTTTGATGGTGTTTAATTAAGGCTAAATGATACAACCTCACATGCCAACATAAGAAATCATAGGTTGAAGGAGACTTAGGACTATACATCCTATGTGTGCTTATAGATATCTATACATCGGATAAATAACAATAGTTTTTAAATACCCATTGAAGGAAGTTAAAAGAACTTTTAGGGAATTACTTTGTTTAAGTTTTAATTAGTCTAGTACAGAATTGTCATCACATGATAGAGGGATTATATCTCTATAATCAAAAATAACATTACCAACTCTTAGCTATGAATTGATCAAACGAAACAATTTTTTTTTATGTCAAAATTGAGGTACATTACAGTACATCGTTAAAGGTATGTCATAGCATAAGGTAATGTTTATGTAATAGGCCTTGAATTTTATCGTGAATGGTATTATAAACTTAATATAAGACTTCCATAATAATTCTTGGTCATAACATTAGATGTTCTATAGATATAGTGTATGTCTTATCTAATAAGCCTTAATTATGTCGTTAAATGCTTATAAACAATGTATCACTTAAAATATGGGTGGCATAATCATGGTCATGCTATAGGTCTAGCCACTAAATCATCAGTACGACAATGTTACCTCTAAATAACTAATCTTATCAGCAAACGAGGTGTCGAACTTAAGAACTCTTGTATCCTTTAGAACACGTGATGATAATGTTACACCTACAAGGGAGCTAATTAATGGATTGAGACATAATTTGTCTTGTGACATGAACAATTGTCATATATAATAGACGTTAGTTTGTCCCCTTAAAAAAAAATATTTTGTGAAATTTGAGGTACATTACAGCGCACATGAAGATAGAGCTTACTCCAATTTGTAAGCCATAATTCCAATACCTTTCCAAACCTTATAGGGGACATAATGTTTGGGTGATAATTTATTGTCCTTGTTTTGTTGCTTAAGGGACATTTGTTTATATGGTTGTAGCCTCAAAAATACCTAATCTCCCACTTCAAATGCTTTTTGAGTGTGATGTTGATCGGCTTGTTGTTTCATCATAGTTTGTGTCATAACAAAATTTTCCTTCAATAGTTTGAGAAAATCCGATTGGTTCCCTATGTGGTCCTCCGCTGCTTGAACCTTTGTAGTCCCTTTCAATGGTGATGTGATGGATGGAGGCTGATATCCATAAAGTGCTAGAAATGGGGACATTTTTTATGAAGTATGGAAGGATGTGTTCTACCACCATTCTACCAAGGCCAACAACTTGACCCATTTGTTTTTTTATCATATGTGAAGCAACGAAAATATCCTTCTAGACATTTATTCCCAATATTAGTTTTCCCATCATATTGAGGATGGTAAGATGAGTTGTGAGCCAAATGAGTACCCAAACAAGAAAATAATTAATTCCAAAAATGTCCATTGAAAATTGGATCTCTATCTCACTTACAGTAATGTTGGGGACTCCATGTAGCTTTTGAATTATTTCCATGAGTGTTGTGGCTACTATACTTACCTTAAAAGGATGAGAAAGAGAGAAAAATGGTCATACTTTGTTAATTGATCCACTACTACCATGATGAAGGTATTTCCTTGATATTTGGGTAAACCTATAATAAAATCCATTCAAACTGATTCACAATGTTGAATTGGAATAGATAATGGTTGTAGGAGACCTGGTATCTTGATTGTCTCTTCATTATTCCATTAGCAGGAGGAACATTCAAAAAGAAACTCTTTAACATCAATTTTAAGAAATTCCCATAAAAAATCCTTCTATATCCTATGGTAAGTTTTTAGCAATCCTGAATGTCCTCCTATAGGAGAAGTGTGCAATTTTAGAAGGTCCAAAACACAAAGAATACCAGGATGGATGCTCAAGGGAGACATGCATCGATGTGAAAGAAGAGAGGTGGAGAAGGTTCAAATCTCTAAAAGTTGGTAGATAGTGTGAAGATGAAGGTACCGGGCTATGTTGGAAGGAAAATGTCGTGTTCTACAAAAGATGCAATGGTGTTGTACAAAGGATTGAAAGGAAATGACTCTACATTATGCCCATACAAGATGAGTTGAGGTTGAAGGATACATGGGAGGAAATGATTGTATTGTGCACCAATATAAAATTCATTTCTTGTATTCTTTCATAACCATGAGTATTGATGAGTGTTTAGATCCTTCACAATGTGATTCGTGTTTTGAATATTTGTTGTTCCATTTTGTTGCATAACAATGGGTTTTTGTAGAGCATGAGCCTCTACCCTAAGAGAAAATGTGTATGTAAAAGGAAATAATGGAAATTGTTATATCAATATGTCCTATACTCTATGCTTTAAATGTAATAAATGGAAATTCAATAAAATTAATAATGAAAATTGTTATATAACTACATTTTTAAATTAACTTTAATAATTTATTTAGTTCAAATTTATTTATATTAAATTACTTCTATAGGAACTTACAATATTATAATTGGTTATCCATACCTTATATCAATATTATAATTAGTTATACATACCTTATATAAAATTCCCCTCTCACACACATTATATTTCAATTTTTATTTTTATTTTTATTTTTATTTTATAATTGTTTAAATTGTAAAATTTTACATCTGGCAAGAATTATACAAATATGCCAATGGAATATAAAACTTTTGGTGATGGACAACATGTGCATTATTTGGTGAAAACCTCTAAAACCTTGATAAATATGAACATGTTATACTCTTCTAAATCTCTAATCCTCCAGAGACCTGCCACCATCTTGTTGAGTGCCTCATTCTCTATTTTGGCTACTGTCGGTCCCTCCGATATGGCAATCGCACTTCCCTACAAGTATGGCATCGACAGTATATTTTATCTTAAACACTTGACAGCTTACAACCCTCCTTGACTCCCGCACAAATGAATTCACTCCCTGCACAGAAAATCATATATAATGTCTTTCAAATTCTTAAACAATAAGAGTTAAACATAATAGTACTTGCATATCTCTAGTAAGGTTCCATGTCTCGTAAAAGTTGAGTATGGTGTAATGATCCTCATATTTACCCAAAATTTTTTTTGTCTTTATATAAATTATTTGTAGAAAAGGGTTCTAAATAAGAAACCATGTCCTCAACTTGATCATGAAACTTTGTACTAACCTTGCATCAGAAATCTAACATAAAATTCCTTACTACAACTCCTAGATTTATACTTACCATAAGATTCCCTATTTATGTCAAGAGTGGAAAGTTATAAGGAAAGGTCCTCAAGACTTTGGAAAGAACCCTTCTTCTTTGTAAATCCTTTTACCCATATAAACACCCATGTAATGGGTAACTTACAATGCATGTTACAACTCACTTTTTAAAAAAATCACAAGAGTACCAAGTTTACGCACAAACCCCCTTGTGGGTGTTATCCTAGGTAGGTTTAGCTGGTACTTAGTCATAAGAGTCATGGGTTGGGAATTTCTCTTTTCTCTTACACTAGACAAATAAACTAACTACTAAGTCTTCAGCTTGAGTCATAACGATGTCAAATCGAAATCATTATTTGAGTGGAAGAGGAGGTATACTGTCATAAAATTTAAATCTATGTAGCTTCAATTAATGGTCACCCTGCACTTCCCTTGTATTTACTGGGCCCCATACATGAGGTGTCACTTTCACTCTGCCACTGTCACATGGCGACCCATCCTCCACACTCCCTGCATTTACGACAAGGCATCGAAGTGACGCTTAGGGTTCGAAGTAGGTTTATAGATTTATCATTCCTAAGTTTTCCCTTTTGAAGAGGTTCTTCTTGCCCCAAATTTCAAAGGCTAAGTCTGTGAGTGAAGGAGGTCTCTCCATGGTCTAACTAATGGCGTGACTAAGACACTGGCAAGTTCTTCTTAAACCCAGTACCAAAATAGCTAAGAGCGGGTGTACTCCTCAAACATGTTAAGTTTTCGGTTGTTATGTTAGTCGCTATAGTATCCTTCCGAGAATGTACTGCATCCTCCTCCCTCAGCCCGAACATTTAAAAAGATAGCAGGCGATGGGGAAAGGGTTCAAAACCACACATCAACAAGATAAGTATCTTTCTGAAAGGAAACATTGGTTTAATTTGCATAGTCTTATTGTAATATAATTTTCTTTTATACTTATTTTTAGAATAAAGATTAACATTTACAAGATTTGATTACTTGCAGGGTCTCAATCTGTGAAATCCTTGGATACCCATCATGGTCTCCTGTGCAAAATATTTTTAGGTTTTGAACCTCTCACATCTCGGGCTAACTCTACAGGTTCTAGCATCATCTAAGGAGATCATGATTCAACTAGCTCTATTGTAACTAGTTCCGTGTATACTGTAACATTTCTTGGAGTAAACCTTTGGGGTCGTTCTTCCATTTATGGCATAACGCCAGTTCTTGTATAAGTATTGAATCTGTAATTGAATAAAGATTTCTAGCCAACTATGTAATATACTTATTTTCTTTAATTATTGAAAGACAGTCCTAGTTGAATTCACTCGAAATGATAATCTGCGTCAAAGTAATTATGTCTCTCAAATTCAAACATTGTATTCATTATTTATGCAACTCGACTCTGTTCTATACCATTGGCCTATGTTTTTATAGAAAGGAAAGACTTTTTCCATAGTTTAACAATGGATTTATTGCTATCTTTTGGTCTACTGTATTAGATTTAAAATTGATGAAGTATATTGCATGTCGCTTTAACTAGAGTATTCCAACTCTGATGCATTTAATTTATACTTGCAGTTCTAGATATGTTGAAAGTTCCTCACATTCAGAATATAGGAAGAATTCCTATGGATATATTCTTATATTTTTGTATATGCGTAAAGTTTTATGTAGCCCTAGGGTTCTGTATTTCATTTGTAAATTTAAATTGCATTTACAGAAATACATTTATTCCAATATACATATAGACTAGTTCTCAAACTATTCATGCTCAGATGATCATACCGACATTTCGACCTCAAGGAAATGCCTCTATTATAACAGAAGTCAAGTTTTCAGAAATTGATTACTTCCATAATTAAATCACATCAATCCAACCCATAACCCATTAATTAAAATAAATTCTAACTTGCATACAAAATTTAATCCAGTCATAAAGAGTTGTCCAGATTATTGTATCCATACAGACTTTTAAGGACTACGTTATGCCTATAATCTAATTCACTCCACATAGATAGAATATTTCAATTCAGATATAACAATTTCATTCTTAAGATATATGATCATATAAACAGATGCATTACAATAACTAGATACAATCATTTAACTAGATACATTACAGTAATTAGGTACAATCATTCAACCAGATGCATTACAGTAATTAGATACAATCATCCAAAATGAATAAGAGAAGATTACATATTTGAAATAGTTCGCGGGAAGACAAAGGGAACAACCACGTTCCTCCCAACTGTAGAATAGGGCAGCCAAAATCACTTGTCCTGTTCAGCCCCTAACCTGACCATGAATCCATGAGGGATAACTCGGAACTCCTCCTCAGCAATGTCGTTCAACTTTAGAAATATTTTCTTGCCTCACACTTTGCCCATAGTTTTCATAACAACAAGAAATTAGTAATACCTTTTCCCAACATACTCCTCCTTGCCCCACACTTCAGAAAAACAGTGTTCATAACAACAAGAGGTAATTCCTTTCCCAACATACTTGGCATCATCCTGCCTCCTCACATATGCTATTTAAAACAATATTTTTTCCTAGGTCTTTTCCCTCCCTTGGGAATTTTCATAGCTTTCTAAATCCCTGATTTTTAGGGGCTGCCAATGGCCAAATATATGATTTGCAACTTGTAATAATCAGCCCAGAGGTAGTTCCAACATGTTCCCCACCCATGGAGTCATGGTCAGCTGATTTTAACATGGTTGTTCCATTTTTCCTCCTGCAATTAATATAAAATATTATGTTTTCATACAAGTGTCATAGTCAAATAGTTAGTTGGGTCAAATCAAATATCTTCCCAACAGTCATAGTAATTAATTGGAATTATCAAATTCGAAATTCAAAATTTCCATAAATGGAAAAAATCTTCCAATTTCAAATTTACTAAAAATGGAATAATTTTCCCAACAAATTTTAAATTTCAAAAATACTTTATTTCAGGGGATGTCACATCCTTTCCCCCTTTAATAAAACATTGTCCTCAGTGTTCGTTCCTTTCTTGGAACAATATTGGATGAGATTTATGCAAATCTCCCTCCAACTCCCATGTGGCCTCCTCAGGACTAAAGTGCTTCCATTGCACCTTTACCTGAGCGACGACTATGTTCCTAAGTGTTATTTCTCTCCAGTCTAGAATATGTAGGGGTTCCACCTAGAACTCGCCTTCAGGTTCCACCTGCACCAAGTTCCAATCAATCATATGAGTAGGGTCATGGACATACTTTTTCAACAAAGAAACATGAAATACATTATGAATTCTTAAATTAACTAGAAGTGCAAGTTGGTATGCTACGGGTCCAATTTGAGCTAGTATCTCCAAGGGACCACAAAACCTGTGTGCTAGCTTGGCACAGTTCCCTAACTTCAATGAACTTTTTTAGGCTTTTACCTTCAAGTAAACATGGTCTCCCACTTGAAATTCCAAGTGTCTTATTTTCTGGTCTGCATAGCTCTTATGTCTGTCCTGTGCTTCTTTTAAGTTCTGTTGTACCTTCCTTATCATGTTCTCCATTTTCTGCAGCATCTCTGGTCCAACCATGAGTCTGTCAGCCGGGTTGTCCCAACTAATTGGAGTCGTACACTTCCTTTCATACAGTACCTCGAAAGGGATTAACTTAGTCGAAGTCTGGTACCCATTGTTATATGCAAATTCTACCAAGTGAAGATAGTCTTCCCACTTGTTTGGTTTTGTTATTACGTACATGTGGAGCATATCCTCTATGATTTGGTTTGTCCTTTCATTTTCTCCATCGATTTGTGGGTGAGAAATCGTACTGAAATTCAAATTAGTATTTATCCCTGCAAACAATTCCTTCCAAAAAGCAGATGTGAATTTTACGTCTCTATATAAAATCACCATTTTAGGGATTCCATGGAGTCTAAAAATTTCTTTCATAAATATTTCAACAATTTTTATAGCTTTAAAAGTAGACTTTACATGAATAAAGTGTGCAGACTTACTGAGTTTATCAAGTACAACCATGATAGAATCATTCTGTTTCTGAGTTTTAGGTAAACCTGTTATAAAGTCCAGGAATATGGTCTCCCATTTCCATTCTGGTATAGGTAAAGGCTGTAATATGCCAGTTGGATGCTGGTGCTCTACCTTAACCTGCTAACAATCTTAACATCTAGCCAAGTATTCTATTGTTTCGCCCTTCATACTGGGCCAATAAAATAGTTTTCTAAGTGCAGTTATCATTTTCTGGTACCCTGGATGGCCAGAATATGGTTTCTTATGCACTTCATCCAAGACTATTAATTTTAACTCTACTGAATCTGGTATGTAAAGTCTATTTTTAAATCGTACTAGTCCCTTATTGTCAATACTTAGATCTGATTTATCTGAGTTTCCGATGTTGTTTTGTAATTCTGTCATCATCTTAGTGTAATTTCCATCGTTTATACATGTCGTCCTTATTCTTTGTTCTAGATCACTTTCTTCCTTGCTAATATTTATCTCAAATAACCTATGGACTCTTCTGCTTAAAGCATCTGCTACCTTATTTTCCTTACCCTTGATATGTCTGACCTTGAAGTCGAACTCGCTCAAGAAGGCTAGCCATCTTGCCTGCCTTGCATTAAGATCTAGTTGGCTAAACAGATATTTCACTCCGCTATTATCCATCAATAGTAGAAATTTTCTTCCCATTACGCAGTGTCGCCACATTTTTAAGGCGTGTATTACCGCTGACAATTCTAAGTCATGAGTGACATAATTTCTCTCATGTTCTTTTAATTTCCGAGACTCATAACAAATCACGTGTCCTTCCTGAGTTAGAACGCCACCTAGTCCTTCTTTACTTACATCAACACATACAATGAAGTCTTTATATGGGTTTGCTACCTTCAATATAGGCACAGTTGTCAATAATTACTTTTTCTTGTTAAAACTATCTATACACTTCTATGTCCAGTTAAACTTGGCCCCTTTCTTTTGTAATGACGTGATAGGGTAGGATATCTTGGAGAACCCCTCTATAAATCTGCTATAATATCCAGTGATTCCCATGAATGACTGGATATCTGCTACATCCTTAGGTACCATCCATTCTATGATGGATTTTATTTTCTCAGGGTCTACGACAATGCCTTTTGCTAAAATTACATGTCCTAGATATTGTATTTCCTTTTGATAAAAGTCACACTTATCAAACTTGACATACAATTTTTGTTTCCCCAACATTTGTAGAACTATTCTTAAGTGTTTTTCATGTTCTTCCTCTGTTTTAGAATAGACTAGAATATCATCGATAAATACTAGTATGAACTTGTCTAAGTATTGACTAAAAATACTGTTCATCAAGCACATAAACGTGGCTGGTGCGTTGGTGAGTCTGAAAGTTATGACTACAAATTTGTAGTGTCCATATCTTTTTCGAAAAGTTGTTTTTCTTATATATTCATCCTTTATCCTAACTTGATGATAACCAGATCGTAAATCTAATTTCGAAAAGATCTTGACCCCACCTACTTGATCAAATAGGTCATTTATCCTAGGTAAGGGGTACTTGTTCTTAATAGTAATTTTATTCAATTGTCTATAATCAATACAAAGTCTTAGAGTACCATCTTTCTTTTTCACAAAGAAGACTGGTGCCCCCCATGGTGAAACACTCGGTTTGATATACTCTTTGTCCAACAATTCCTGTAATTGTATTTTTAATTATGTCAGTTCTGGTAGACTCATTCGGTAAGGTGCTTTTGAGATAGGGGCTGAACCAGGTAGTAGGTCTATGGAGAAGTCTATTTCCCTTCTAGGAGGTAATTCTGGTATCTCATCTACAAACATGTCTCTAAATTCACGTAGGATAACAAAGTCTTCTAACTTTGACTTATCATCTTTTTCTAACAGGTTTGTTACTTGGATGGCATAAACTTGACATCCCTTTCTCATACATTTCTTGCGTTGTGTCGCTGAAACTTGTTCGACTGATATAGGTTTTGGTATTCCTTGGGTTGTTCTAGTAGTGCCAAAATCATCTTTATAGTTAAGTATCTTTGTATAACAATCTAGTATTTCTTTTTGTTGTTCCAACCAATCCATCCCAATAATCATATCATAAGATCCTAGTGGTAGGATGTTCAGATTTGTTCTTATACTTTGACCATCTAAGATTAACTCAAAATTTGAAATAAAGCCAACTACTTTCCTTTTAGTTCTTGTTGCTAGTTGTACCAAGCATGATTTTTCATGCTTCAGTTTATTAAGTTTATTTGACTCTACTACATCGGGAGTAATATAACTTAATGTAGCTCCAGGGTCAATTAAAATAGAAATCCTAGTGTTATTCATTTTACCTTCGATTTCTACCATAGAGGACTGGTGGTCAGCTTGTCGGCCATCTATGGCTACATTTATCCAATGCAGGCTTCTGCCCATTGTGACATCCCCAAAAATAAAATATTTTTGAAATTTAAAATTGCTGGAAATTTATTTTGTTTTTAGTAAATTAAATTTGGAATTTTTTTTCCATTTATGTTAATTCCAAATTTTGAATTTGGTAATTGTAATTAATTATTTTGACTGTTGGGCAGAGACCTGATTTGACCCAACTAACTATTTGACTATGACACTTGTATGGAAAAAAAAATATTTTATATTGATTGCAAGAGGACAAATGGAACAACCATGTTAAATTTAGCTGACCATGACTCCATGAGTGGGGAACATGTTGGAACTACCTCTGGGATGATTATTACAAGTGGGAAATCAGTGATTTGGCCATTGGCAGCCCCTGAAAATCAGGGATTTAGAAAGCTATGAAAATTCCCAAGGGAGGGAAAAAGACCTGGGAAAAATTGATAAATAGCATATGTGAGGAGGCAGGACGCTGCCAAGTATGCGGAAAAACGGGACTATGGATTTTCCTTGCTGTTATGAGAACTGCTAAGTAAGTGTGAGGCAAGATGATAACTATTGGAATTGTGGACATTGTTGAGAAGGAGTCTTCCAAATTCCCCTTCATGGATTCATGGTCAAGCTAGGGGGTGAATCGAGCAAGAAATTTTGGCTGCCTATTCTACGGTTGGGAGGAATGTGGTTGTTCCATTTTCCTTCCCGTAAAACTGGTTCAGATATGTTGATCTACTCCTTCTCTGTGTTAAATAATCATTTATTCTGGTGATATGTATATGTTAATTCTGTATTGAAGTACTTCCATGGGAGAAATCTGTCGTGTCATAATCCATTTCTGTAATAGGAAAAACTTGTTGGTTTGTAATCATTTCACTGCTTTATGATGGCGGATCAGTGGTTGTCTTGACCCTTCAAGACGTGAGGGTTTACTGTCAAGCGGTGGCTGCCTTAGCCTTTGCAGGCCACCAAATACCATCACCGCCTTGATTTAATTTCTCTTAAGGTCGAAGGGGCAAGTTTTGTTCCCATAAATACTTGAATCATATTGTAATTCCGGACATAGAGGGTGAGATAGATTGAAATCATTTCCTAAATTGATTTGGTTATTCTGTTTTTTGGATGTTTTCTCTGGGATTATGATTTTTCTGTTATTGAGTTTGTTATTCCGATTTTATTTGTTGGAGCAGGTGATTTTAAAAAGAGATTAAATATAAAATTGATATTTCGGCATTCGAGACTTGCTTGTTACCTATATGCGGAACCCAAAATTGTTGGCCCACACCCTAATCTCATTTCACAATTCAACATTATTTATTTCGTTTTGTTTGTGTGAGAGGTGTTCGTAAACCCCAAAATTACAAACCCCGAAACCTCGAACCCAAAAACCCCGAAGTGTTGGTCCCACACTCCATTCACATTTTCACAATTCAGGAGTTGTTGTATGTTGGTGTTTGGCATTTGAAATCGTGAAATCCTAAACCCTGAAACCCCGAAGTGTTGGGCCCATCATCTTTCCGCATTTCATGATTTGGAAAACAACATGGTATTTGTTTTTTTTGTTTGTCATTTGTAATCGTCGAAACTCGATTGACCTCTGTTTCTTTCACAAAATCGTAGGAACATAGTAGGAATTATTTGTTATAGGAACAACTCTAATACTGTAATGAATGGACTCGTAGAAATGATGGAGGATCTTCATCTGGGATAGAGGTAGAATAGAAATAACAGATCATATTAGAAGTCACTATGTATAGGGCATGACAAGTACATAAATTATTGTATATGAAAGTATTAAACTAATTAAGCATATTTTTAGTGCGATTTTTCTAAGAGTTTTGCTTGCCATGAGGTCATACACCTTTAAATATTCAAAATTTCATAATTAGACTATTGTTTAATGGCATAAATTGTAGAGAACAAGATGGGATCCTTCGAGTTAAATATGCTTGATGTGTAAGCTATTGGTGTCTAAGAATGAGACCCAAGTTAGGTAGATATACTTGCATGTTTATATTTTCTGTAAGTAAAGATGCAAGACCATAGCACATAACTGAGCTTTTCAATTATTAAACCAGAATCAAGATGAAACTATACCTATGACAGTGAATCACTCTATATATATTTAGAAAAAGCTATAGGTATGTACATACTTATAGGTGGAAATATGTACAGATGTTAATGGAGAGTTAAAGTGAACTCCCTACAGTAAGAATGATAATATATGCCTTTATACATGCACATAGAAGACAGTCAAAATACCTACTATTCTAGCAGTCATGAAGATCCAACCTTGCAATTAAAAGCATAATTAAATGTACAGAACTGATTACTTTGACAATCCCAAACTCCTTGTCCTTCCAACTCCCGGTCGCCGAAACGTCGAAAGGGGCTTAACGGTTTTGGATCTCCCTTATCCTCCATCCACATTTCCACCACTCTGTGACCATGCGCTTAACGTTAAAGGGCTACCGGCTTTTCGCATTTCAGGGAATCATGATGCAAGCGTTCCTCCTATTCTAGGTCCTTCGAACTCCCGAACCCTGAAATGTTGAAATCTTCCCCTTGAGAGATCAACGGTCTAGATTCCTCTTGAACTGATGACCACGATCCCACTACATCAATGATTCACAACCTTTCGGGATTTTCCCCGAACCTTGAACACTCACCACGTGTCCTCCTTGATGAACGATGTCAATCGTTTCGCAATTTCGTGAACCGGGAGTTCATGATGCAGTGACTCCAAAATCACTTGCTGCTCCAAACCATGAACTCCAAAATAGCGAAATTAAATTCCTTAGAGTGTTGGAAGACACTCATCCTTAATCTCCTCGCTGCTCTGGAAGATCCAATGACTCTCGCAACTTCGACACTTCTTCCACGAAGTGTTTCCACCATTCATATGGCTCCTTTCTTGGGGTGCTTCTAAGTGATTAAATCCCTCGTAACTTGGTGCGATCCTATGGCTCTTGGGATTTCAGAACTTTTCCCCGAAGTGTCTCCACCATTTGTTTCAGCTGCTCTCCTACGCGACCACCCAGAGGTTAAACTCTGTGCACCCAGATCCTTTCTCTGAACCTCAAGGGTTCCTTCGACCTAAGTTTAGATATTGCCTATATACATCTAAGTATGTTGGAGTAGTTTGAAAGTTAAGGAAAACGATAGAATTATGGAAATAATTTATCCACATAATCTTTTATGTTCGAAGTAAACTAGACTAGTGTAATAATGTCATAGAAATTGAATTATGTCATAGATTTTTTTTTTTATGGTGAATTTGAGGTACATTACATATGGTATCAGAGAAAAAGCTACAACACTGGGCCTGAACAAGGCCACATTAGCTACTTAGTATACATTCCAACATATGTAAAACTAATAAATCTTATGGTTTCAAACAAAAATCCCTTTCTATTTATTTTTGTAAATTATAGCATCTCGGGAGGGTGCAGAAATCAGGATGGAAGGAAATCTGTAGCAAGGACTTCCAGGAGATCCAAGATAGAATAGTGATGGAATCTCACCCATGGAGGTGTTGGAAACAATAAGGAATCTTATTGTTGAACTACAGGTTTTCAAGGCCGATAATGAAAAATTGAAGAAAGCACAGCAGGAACAACAAGAGATAAATGAAGTCTTGCTGCATAGTATAGTAACCAAGAAAATCCCAAAAGACGATAACCATGACAAAGAAGTCAGCAAAAGGGCCTCCAAGAATTATGGACTAGAAACAAAAAAAGGAGATAGTTCGTCTGAAGGGACACCTTCAGCTGAGGATAAAACTATACCAGACAAAAAAATAAAACAAGTAGACCACCTTGAAGGAGAATTTAAAAAATTAAACCAACTACCTTTGATGGAGAATCGAGGACAGGAGAAGAAGCTGAGGCATGGTTGTTAGACATCAAAAAATACTTCCAGATCTACAACTATTCCAACAACATGAAGGTCAGAATGGCCATCTACAATCTGAAGGGGAAGGCCAACATTTGGTGGAAGGACCTGAAATTGGCCAAGGGTCTAAAGGAGAAATAGTTGGAATGGTCCGACTTTAAGAAATATTTCAAGAAAAAGTACCTTTCTGAAAGCTATTATGAAAGGAAGATGAATTTTTTTTATGAGTTACGACTTGGACAGATGACGATGGAGGACATTATAAATACATTTCTAGAACTACTAAGGTTCATACTGTACATCCGGGAGGATAAGGTAAAAATCCAGCGATTCTTAAGTTGTTTACCACAGGCCTACCGAGATAGAAATTAGTTTGACAACCCCAAATCCTTGAGTGAGGTATTTAGGAAAGCACGAATGTGCTATGACTAGAATAAACAGCGGGTAGAGTTTCCCAAGACCTGGAAGGATAAAAATCAAGATCAAATAAACCAGCGGAAGAAGGGATACCAACCAGTTCTTTATCGGAATGCAGCAAAAAGTTTCCCAAGGAAGGATTTTCACTCCAATCATCTGAATACGCAAGGTAGTGGTAAACCGGTAAACCTAGTAACGAAGAAGTTTGGGGACAACTCCCACGAGCCATTAAAGTGTTGGGAGTGTGGATAGCCTCATCTAAGGAGGAACTATCCATGTTTAATTACAGCAAACAAAACTATTGTTCACCATTTGCAGGAAGCCTCAACAGTGGGAGACATGGGTAGAAGTCTGCATCGGATAAATGCAGCCATAGATGGTCGACAAGCTGACCACCAGTCCTCGGTGGTAGAAATCGAAGGTAAAATCAATGACACTCAAATTTCTGTTTTAATTGACCCTGGTGCTATGTTATGTTATATTACTCCCGATTTAGTAAAGTCGAATAAACTTAAGAAACTGAAGCACACAAAATCATGGCTTGTACAACTAGCAATAGGTACTAAAATCAAAGTAGTTGACTTTATTTCTAATCTTGAGTTTAGCTTATATGGTCAAAAGATAACGACCAATCTAAACATTCTACCACTAGGATCTTATGATATGATTATCAGGATGGATTGGTTGGAACAACACAAAGCAGTACTAGACTGTTGTACAAAGATACTTAGCTATAAAGATAATTTTGGCACTATTAGAATAGCCCAAGGCATACCAAAACCGGTATTAGTCAGACAAGTTTCAGCGATGCAACTCAAGAAATGTATTAGAAAGGGATGTCAAGTTTACGCCATCCAAGTAACGAATATATTAGGAAAAGAAGATAAGCCCAAGTTAGAAGACTTTGCTATCCTACATGAATTCAGAGACATGTTTGTGGATGAGATACCAGAATTACCTCCTAGAAGGGAAATATATTTCTCCATAGACTTACTACCCAGATCAACCCCTATCTCAAAAACACCCTATTGAATGAGTCTACCAGAACTGACAGAATTAAAAATACAATTACAAGAATTGTTGGACAAAGAGTATATCAGACCGAGTGTCTCTCCATGGGGAGAACTAGTACTCTTTGTGAAAAAGAAAGACGATACTCTAAGACTATGCATCGATTATAGACAACTGAGCAAAATGACCACTAAGAACAAATACCCCTTACCTAGGATAAATGATCTATTCGATCAAGTTGGTGGGGACAAGATCTTTTCAAAATTGGATTTACGATCCGATTATCATCAAGTTAGGATAAAGGATGAGGACATAAACAAAACAACTTTTCGAACAAGATACAGACATTACGAGTTTGTAGTCATACCTTTCATACTCACTAACGCACCAGCCACATTTATGTGTTTGATGAACAACATTTTCAGTCATTACTTAGACAAGTTTGTAGTAGTATTTATCGACGATATTTTGGTCTATTCTAAAATGGAGGAACATGATGAACACTTAAGAATAGTTCTACAAACATTAAGGAAACACAAACTATACGCAAAATTTGATAAGTGTGACTTTTATCATAAAGAAATACAATATTTAGGACATGTCATTTCCTGGGAAGGTATTGTCGTAGACCCGGAAAAGACAAAAGTCATTATGGAATGGCCAGTACCTAAGGATGTGGAAGATATTCGGTCATTCATGGGAATCACCAGATATTATCACAGATTTATAGAAGGGTTTTCCAAGATAGCCTACCCTATCACATCATTACAAAAGAAAGGGACCAAGTTTAACTAGTCGCGAAAGTGTCAAGAGAGTTTTAACAAGATGAAAGAATTATTGACATCGGTGCCCATTTTGAAGGTAGCAAACCCAGATAAAGACTTCACAGTATGTGTTGATGCAAGTAAAGAGGGACTAGGTTGTGTTCTAACTCAGGAAGGGCATGTGATTTTTTACGAGTCATGGAAATTAAAAGAACACCAGTGAAATTATGTCACTCATGACTTAGAATTGGTAGTAGTAATACATGCCTTAAAAATGTGTCGACACTATATAATGGGTGGAAAATTCCTACTATTGATGGATAATAGTGTGGTGAAATATCTATTTAACCAACCAGACCTTAATGCAAGACAAGCAAGGTGGCTAGCCTTCCTGAGCGAATTTGACTTCGAGGTCAGACATATCAAGGGTAAGGAAAATAAAGTAGCAGACGCTTTAAGAAAAAGAGTCCATGGGTCATTTGAGATAAATATCAGCAGGGAAGAAAGCGATCTGGAACAAAGAATAAGGATGACAAGTATTAACGACAAAAATTACACTAAGGTGATGGAAGAATTTCAAAATAGTACCTCCAACTCTGACAAACCAGATTTAAGCACCAACAATAAAGGACTATTATGACTTAAAAATAGAATTTACATACCAGATTCAGTAGAATTGAAAACAACAATTTTGGACGAAGTGCATAAGAAACCATATTCTGTCCATCCAAGTTACTAGAAAATAATAACAACACTTAGAAAACTATTTTTCTGGCCTAGTATGAAGGGAGAAAAAACAGAATACTTGGCTAGGTGCCAAGATTGTCAGTAGGTTAAGGCCTAGCACCAACATCCAGCCGGCCTATTACATCCATTACCAGTACCAGAATGGAAATGGGAGACTATATCACTGGACTTTATAACAGGTTTTCCTAAAACTCAAAAACATAATGATTTTATCATGGTTGTAATCGATAAACTCAATAAGTATGCACACTTTATTCCTGTAAAGTCTACTTTTAAAGGTATAAACATTGCTAAAATATTCATGAAATAAATTTTTATACTACATGGTATTCCTAAAATGGTGGTTTCATATAGAGACGTAAAATTTACATCCGCTTTTTGGAAGGAATTGTTTGCAGGACTAAACACTAACTTGAACTTCAGTATGAGCTATCATCCAAAAACGGATGGACAAACCAAAAGGAAAATCCAGATCATAGAGGATATGCTTTGCATGTATGTAAGAACAAAATCGAGCAAGTGGGAAGACTACCTGCACTTGGTAGAATTTGCATATAACAATGGGTACCAAACTTCAGCTAAGTTGAGCCCTTTCGAAATACTGTATGGTAGAAAGTGTACAACTCCAATTAGCTGGGATAACCCGACTGACAAGCTTATGGTTGGACCAGAGATGATCCAATAAATGGAGAACATGGTAAGAAAGGTACAACAGAACTTGAAAGAAGCACAGGACAGATAGAAGAGTTATGCAGAACAGAAAAGGAGACACTTAGAATTTCAAGTGGGAGACCATGTTTACTTGAAGTTCAAAGATCGAAAAAGATCGATGAAGTTAGGTAATTGTGCCAAGATAGCACCCAGGTTTTGTGGGCCCTTCGAGATACAAGTTCGAATTGGAACCATAGCATATCAACTTGCACTTCCCGCTAATCTAAGAATTCATAATGTATTTCATGTTTCTTTGTTGAAAAGGTATATTCATGACCCTACTCATATGATTGATTGGAACTTGGTGCAAGTGGAACCTAAAGGCAAGTTCCAGGTGGAACCCCTGCACATTCTGGATCAGAGAGAAATAGCACTTCAGAACAGAGTCGTCGCTCAGGTAAAGGTGGAATGGAAGCACTTTAGTCCTGTGGAGGCCACTTGGGAGTTGGAGAGACATTTGTGGAAATCTCATCCAACCTTGTTCCAATAAGGGAACGAACATTAAGGATAGTGTTTTACTGAAGGGGGAAAGGATGTGACATCCCCAAAAATAAAATATTTTTTAAATTTAAAATTGCTGGAAATTTATTCCGTTTTTAGTAAATTCAAATTTGGAAAACTTTTGTCATTTATGGCAATTCCAAATTTCAAATTTGGTAATTGTAATTAATTATTTTGACTGTTAGGTAGAGACCTGATTTGAACCAACTATCTATTTGAATATGACACCTGTATGGAAACATAATATTTAATATTGATTGTTGGAGGACAAATGGAACAACCATGTTAAATTTAGCTGACCATGACTCCATGAGTGGGGAAAATATTGGAACTACCTCTGGGCTGATTATTACAAGTGGAAAATCAGTGATTTGGCCATTGGCAACCCCTGAAAATTAGGGATTTAGAAAGATGCGAAAATTCCCAACGGAGGGAAAAAGACCTGGGAAAAATTGAGAAATAGCATATGTGAGGAGGCAGGACACTGCCAAGTATGCGGAGAAAAGGGACTATGGATTTTCCTTGCTGTTATGAGAACTGCTGAGTAAGTATGAGGCAAGAGGATAACTATTGGAATTGTGGACATTGTTGAGAAGGAGTCTTCCACACTCGCACTCATGGATTCATGGTCAGGCTAGGGGGTGAATCAAGCAAGAAATTTTGGCTTCCTATTCTAAGGTTTGGAGGAACGTGGTTGTTCCTTTTGCCTTCCCACAAAACTGGTTCAGATATGTTGATCTACTCCTTCTCTGTGTTAAATAATCATTTATTCTGGTGATATGTATATATTAATTTTGTATTGAAGTACTTCCATGGGAGAAATTTGTCATGTCATAATCCATTTCTGTAATAGGAAAAACTTGTTGGGTTGTAATCATTTCACTGCTTTATGATGACGGATCGATGGCCATCTTGACCCTTCAATATGTGAGGGTTTAATGTCAAGCGGTGGCCGCCTTAGCCTTTGCAGGCCACCAAATACCATCACCGCCCTGATTTAATTTCTCTTAAGGTCGAAGGGGCAAGTTTTGTTCCCATAAATACTTGAATCATATTGTAATTCCAGACACAGAGGGTGAGATAGCTTGAAAGCATTTCCTGAATTGATTTGGTTATTCCCTGTTTTGGAGGTTTT
This sequence comes from Picea engelmannii, assembly GCA_009831015.1. Lineage (NCBI taxonomy): Eukaryota > Viridiplantae > Streptophyta > Pinopsida > Pinales > Pinaceae > Picea > Picea engelmannii. The sequence goes on from ML776571.1 coordinate 1,411,556, forward strand.
CTCTGTGATTATGATTTTTCTGTTATTGAGTTTGTAAACTCATTTTTATTTCTTGATAAATTCATTTTTGAGCAAACACAGTAATTATTTGTTTTTACCAATTACGAAACTGATCATTTATTTTTTCCGAGTTTATTTGTTGGAGTGTGTGATTTTAAAAAGAGATCAAATATAAAAATGATATTTCGGCATTCAAGACTTGCTTGTTACATATATACAGAGTTCCTTTTTTTTACCAAACATCAAAACACGAAATTGTTCGGCCACACCCTAATCTCATTTTTTAATTCAACATTTCTTATTTCATTTTGTTTGTGCGTCAGGTGTTCGTAAACCCTGAAATTATGAACCCTGAAACCTCAAACCTCGAAACCCCAAAGTGTTGGTCCCACACTCCATTCACATTTTCACAATTTGAGAGTTGTTGTATGTTGGTGTTTGGCATTTTAATTCATGAAATCCCAAACCCAAAAACCCCGAAGTGTTGGGCCCACAGTCTTTCCGCATTTCGCAATTTGGCAAACATCGTGGTCTTTTGTTTTTGTGTTCAACATTTGTAATCGCCAAAACTCAATTGACCTTTGTTTTTTTCAAAAAACTATAGGAACATAGTAGGAATTATTTGTTATAGGAACAACTCTAATACTGTAATGAACGGAATGGTAGAAACGATTGAGGATATTCATTCAGGATAGAGGTAGAATAGAAATAACAAATCATATTACAAGTCACTATGTATAGGACATGACAAGTACATAAATTATTGTATATGAAAGTATTAAACTAATTAAGCATATTTTTAGCACGATTTTTCTAAGAGTTCTGCTTGCCATGAGGTCATACACCTTTAAGTACTTGAAATTTCGTAATTAGACTATTGTTTAATGGCATAAACCATAGAGAACAATATGGGATCCTTCGAGTTAACTATGATTGATGTGTAAGCTGTTGGTGTGTAAGAATGAGACCCAAGTTAGGTAGATATACTTGGATGTTTATATTTTCCATAAGTAAAGATGCAAGACCATAGAACGTAACTAAGCTTTCCAATTATTAAATCAAAATCAAGATGAAACTATACCTATGATAGTGAATCGCTCTATATATATTTAGAGAAAGATATAGGTATGTACATACTTATAGGTGGAAATAAGTACAGATGTTAATGGAGAGTTAAAGCGAACTCCCTACAGTAAGAATGATAATATACGCATTTATAGGTGCACATAGAAGACATTCAAAATAACTATTGTTCTAGCAGTCATGAAGATCCAACCTTGCAATTAAAGGCATAATTAAATGTGCAGAATTGATTACTTTGACAGTCCCAGACTCCTTGTCCTTCCAACTCCCGATCACTGAAACACCGAAAGGGGCTTAACAGTTCTGGATTGCCCTTAGCCTCCGTCCACGTGTCCACCACTCTGTGACCATGTGATTAATGTCAAAGTGCTATCATCTTTTCACGATTCGAGGAATCATGATGCAAGCGTTCCTCCTGTTCTAGGTCCTTCGAACTCCCAAACCCTGAAATGCTAAAATCTCCCCCTTGAGAGATCAATGGTCTATATTCCTCTTGAACCGATGGCCACGATCCATTGGATCGATGATCCACGACCTTTCATGATTTTCTCCGAACCTTGACCACTCGCCACGTGTCCTCCTTAATGAACAATGTCGATCGTTTCACAATTTTGCGAACTGTCAGTTCATGATGCAGCAACTCCAAAATCACTTGCCACTCCAAACCCTGAACTCTGAAATAGTGAAATTCAACACCTTAGATTGTTGGAAGACACTCATCCTTAATATCCTCGCTTCTCTATAAGATCCAACGACTCTCGCAACTTCAACACTTCTTCCATGAATTGTTTCCACCATTCATACGGCTCCTCTCATGGGGTGCTTCTAGGTGCTTGAATCCCTCGTAACTCGGTGCGATCCTATGGCTCTCGGGATTTCAACACTTTTCCCCAAAGTGTCTCCACCATTCGTTTCAGCTGCTCTCCTGCAGGACCACCCAAAGGTTAAACTCTGTGCGCCCAGATCCTTTCTTTGAATGTCAAATGTTCCTTCGACCTAAGTTTAGATATTGCCTATATACATATAAGTATGTTGGAGTAGTTTGAAAGTTAAGGAAAGTGATAGAGTTATGGAAATAATTTATCCACATAAGATTTTTTGTTCGAAGTAAACTAGACTGGTGTAATAATGTCATTATGGACATAAATGTATCTTACCTTCTCTTAAATTCTAAAGCTTAAATGAAATTGAATTATGTCATAGATTTATTTTTTTTATGGTGAATTTGAGGTACATTACACCCATGTCATCGACTGTCAAGGCTTCCCGCAAATTATGAACAACAAATCGAGGGTTGTCCCATAACTTATTTGTCCCTAGATTTACCAGTTTACCACTGCCTTGCTTATTCGGATGGTTGAAGTGAAGATCTTTTCTTGGAAAGTTTTTTTCTATATTCTGATAAGGAACTATCTGGTATCCCTTCTTCCGTTGGTTCATCCAATCTTGTTTCTTATCCTTCCAGGCTTTGGGAAACTCTACCCATTGTTTCTACTGGCCATAGCACATTCGTTCTTTCCTGAATACTTCACTCAAGGATTTGGGGTTGTCAAACTCAATTCTGTCCCTGTAGGACTGTCATAAATAGCTTAAGAATCATTGGACTTTTACCTTATCCTCTCGGATGTACAATAAAAACCCTAGCAGTTCCAAAAATTTATTTATAAGGTCCTCCATTGTCATCTGCCTGACTTGTAATTCGTAAAATTATTTCTTTTTCCTTTCATAATATCTTTCAGAAAGGTATTTCTTCTTGAAATACTTCTTAAAGTCAAACCATTCCATTTGTTTCTCCTTTAGGCCCTTGACCAACTTTAGGTCTTGCCACCAAATGTTGGCCTTCCCTTTCAGATTGTAGTTGGCCATTCAGACCTTCATGTTGCTGGAATAGTTGTAGATCTGGAAGTATTTTTTGATGTCTAACAACCATGCCTTGGCTTCTTCTCCTGTCCTGTATTCTCCATCAAAGGTAGTTGGTTTAATCTTTTAAAATTCTCCTTCAAGGTGATCTACTTGTTTTATTTTTCTGTTTGTTATAGTTTTGTCTTCAGCTGAAGGTGTTCCTTTAGATGAATTGTATCCTTTTTTTGTTTTCTTTCCTAGGATTCTTGGAGGCCCTTTTTCTAACCTCTTCATCATGGTTATCCTCCTTTGGGATTTTATTGGTCACTATATTGCACAGTAGGACTTCATTTATCTCTTGTTGTTCCTGCTGCGCTTTCTTCAATTTCTCATTGTCTACTTTGAAAACCTATAGCTCAACAATAAGATTCCTCATTGTTTCTAGTACTTCCGTAGGAGATCTTACGTCACTATTATGTCTTGGATCTCCATGAGGTCCCTGTTATGGATTTCCTTCTATTCTAATTTCTGCATCATCCTAAGCTACCATAATTCATACAAAACAGAAAAGGTTTTTTGTTTGTAACAATATAGGTTTATTAGTTTTTCATAAAAACAAAAGAAAATATATATGCCAGCAAATTAATGTGGCCCTGTTCAAGGCCTAATGTTGTAAACTTTGCTCTGATACCATATGTAATGATCCTCATATTTACCCAAAAAAAATTTGTATTTACATACATTCTTGGTAGAAAATGGTTCTAAATAAGCAACCCTATCTTCAACTTGATTATGAAACTCTATACTAACCTTGCATTAGAAATCTAACATAAAATTCCTTGCTACAACTCCTGGATTTATACTTACCACAAGATTCCCTATTTATGTCAAGAGTGGAAAGTTATAAGGAAAGGTCCTCAAGACTTTGGCAATCCCCCTTCTTATTTGGAAATATTTTTACCCATATAAATACCCATGTAATGTGTAGTTTACAATGCACGTTACAACTGACTTTTAAAAAAAATCACAAGAGTACCAAGTTTACGCACAAACCCCCTTGTGGGTGTTATCCTAGGTAGTTTTAGTTCGTACTTAGTCATAAGAGTCATGGGTTGGGCATTTATCTTTTATCTTACACCAGAAAACTAACCTAACTACTAAGTCTTCAACTTGAGTTACGACGATGTAAAATCGAAACCATTAATTGAGTAGAAGAGGAGGTATATTGTTGTAAAATTTAAAGCTCTGTAGCTTTAATTAATGGTCGCCCTGCGCTTCCTTGTATTTACTGGGCCCCATACATGAGGTGTCACTTTCACTTTGCCACTGTCACATGGCGACCCATCCTCCAAACTCCCTGCATTTACTACAAGGCATCAAAGTGACGCTTAGGGTTCAAAGTAGGTTTACAGTTTTATCATTCCTAAGTTTTCCCTTTCGAAGAGGTTCTGCTTGCCCCAAATTTCAGAGGCTAAGTCTGTGAGTGAAGGAGGTCGCTCCACGATGTAACTAATGGTGTGACTGAGAACCTGACAAGTTCTTCTTAAACCCAGTACCAAAATAGCTAAGAGGGGGTGTACTCTTCGGAAATGTTAAGTATTCGGTTCTTTTGTCAGTCACTGTAGTATCCTTTTCACTCCTGTTGTGTTCTTATTTTCCACAAGTCTCTCTGCAATTCCTTTTGAGGTCACCCTTAGTTGTAAAGGAAAACGGATCCTCCCTAAGATTTTTGTTATTCCTTCTATGGTCAGGTGATTGATATCCGTCAGTAGTAGTTACCGAAACCTTTCAGAGTTAGGGTTTCTCGAAAGCATTCATTAAATCACAAGTAAGTGATGGGATTTCATTTAACTGTGGGAGGTAGAGGTATTACAAAAAATATCCTGGTGAATTTCTTAAGATGTGGTATATAAGTCAGTTGTTTTTGTTTTTCCTATTACCATTATTCCTCAAAGAGTCTCACAGAGGTAGGTTGGTCCTGTGCATAGTTCATAAGTGTAGACTCTTTCTGTTTGAGTAGGGTAAGATGTTAAAATTTACTTCATTTACCACTCCTGCAAAGAATGGATTCGTCATTCTATAATTTTGTCATTCCCTCAACTGGTCTTCTTTTTTATAGCTGAGGTTATCATCTGCTTCTGGGGTACTTAAATATTATATAGGAAATTCCTATGGAATGAATCCGTTCTTTACTGTTCATACTTTTGGTTAAGTATATAAGTTCGTTACAGATTATGTTCAGTATTGATTTAAATTTAACCCTTAAATCGTGTCCATAATATGTATTAAAAGTTCGTGTTATTTCTTCGGCTTGCTCTTGTGGCAAATTTATACAACCTACAAGTTAAGAATTTCGTCTATGAACATTTGTTATTGTCACTGATAGTGGGCCTTGTTGTCGCGAGGACCCATCAGAGAATGTACTACGTCCTCCTCCCTCAACCTGAACATTTAAATAGACAGCAGGCGATGGGGCAAGGGTTCGAACCCACACATCAACAAGATAAGTATCTTTCTAAAAGGAAACATCGGTTTAATTTCCATAGTCTTATTGTAATCTAATTTTCTTTGATATGTTTGTCAAATAAAGATTAATGTTTATAGGATTTGATTACTTGCAGGTTCTTTGTCCATGCAAGCCTCAGATACCCATCACGAACTCTTGTGAAAAAGATATTTGGGTTTCGAACCTCTCACATCTCGGGCTAACTCTACAGGTTCTAGCATCATCTAAGGAGATCATGATTCAACTAGCTCTATTGTAACTATTTCCGTGTCTACTGTAACGTTTGTTGGAGTAAACCTTTGGGGTCGTTCTTCCATTTATGGAATAACACCAGTTCCTGTATAAGTATAGAATCTATAATTGAATAAAGATTTCTAGCCAACTGTGTAATATACTTCTTTTCTTTAATTATTTAAAGACAATCCTAGTCGAATTCACTCAAAACGATAATCTAGGTCAAAGTAATTATGTCTCTCAAATTCAAACATTGTATTCATTATTTATGCAGCTCAACTATATTCTATACCATTGGCCTATCCCGTTATAGAAACGAAAGAGTTTTCCATAGTCTAACAATGGATTTATTGGTATCTTTTGGTTTACTATATTCGATTTAAAATAGATGAAGTATATTGTTTGTCACTTTAACTAGAGTATTCCAACTTTGATGCATTCAATTTATACTTGCAGTTATAGATCTTTCGAAAGTTCTTCATATTCAGAATATAGGAAGAATTCCTATGGATATATGCTTATATTTTTGTATATGCGTAAAGGTTTATGTAGCCCTAGGGTTATGTATTTCATTTGTGAATATAAATTGCATTTACAGAAATTTATTTATTCCAATATACATATAGACTAGTTCTCAAAGTGTTCATGCTGAGATGATCATACCGGAATTTCAACCTCAAGGAAATACCTCTATTATAATAGAAGTCAAGTTTTCAGAAGTTGATTACTTCCATAATTAAATAACATCAATCCACGCCATAACCTAGTAATTAAAATAAATTCTAACTTGCATACAAAATTTAATCCAGTCATAAAGAGCAATCCAAATTATTGTATCCATACAGACTTTTAAGGACTGTGTTATACCTGTAATCTAATTCACTCCATAGAGATAAAATAATTCAATTAAGATATAGCAATCTCATTCTTTAGATATATGATCATATAAACAAATGCATTACAATAGTTAGATACAATCATTCAACTAGATACATTACAGTAATTAGATACAATCATTCAACTAGATGCATTGCAGTTAATTAGATACAATCATCCAAAATGGAGAAGATAATATTACATATCTGAAACAGTTCACAGGAACACAAATGGAACATCCACATTCCTCCCAATCGTATAACAGGGATGTCAAAAGAACTTGTCCTATTCACCCACTAGCCCGACAATGAATCCATGAGGGATAACTCGAAACTCCTCCTCAACAATGTCGTTCAACTTTAGAAATATTTTCTTCCCTCACACTCAACCTGTAGTGTTCATAACAACAAGAAATCACTAATACCTTTTCCCAACATACTCCTCCTTGCCTCACACTTCAGAAAAATAGTGTTCATAATAGCAAGAGGTAATTCCTTTCCTAACATACTTGGTAGCATCCTACCTCTTCACATATGCTATTTAAAACAATATTTTTTCTTAGGTATTTTCCCTCCCTTGGGGATTTTCGTAGCTTTCTAAATCCCTGATTTTCAGGGGCTACCAATGGCCAAATCTATGATTTTTGACTTGTAATAATCAACCCAGAGGTAGTTCCAAGATGTTCCCCACTCATGGAGTCATGGTCAACTAATTTTAACATGGTTGTTCCATTTTTCCTCCCGTAATTAATATAAAATATTATGTTTTCATATAAGTGTCATAGTCAAATAGTTAGTTGGGTCAAATAAAATCTCTACCCAATAGTCATAGTAATTAATTACAATTATCAAATTCAAAATTCAAAATTGCCATAAATGGCAAAAATTTTCCAATTTCAAATTTACTTAAAACAAAACAATTTTCCCAACAAATTTTAAATTTCAAAAATACTTTATTTTTGGGGGTGTCACATCCTTTCCCCCTTCAATAAAACACTTTCCTTAGTGTTCATTCCTTTCTTGGAACATGATTGGATGAGATTTCTACAAATCTCCCTCCAACTCCCATGTGGCCTCCTCGGGACTAAACTGCTTCCATTGCACCTTTAACTGAGCGACGACTCTATTCCGAAGTGTTATTTCTCTCCAGTCCAAAATACACATGGGTTCCACCTGGAACTCGCCTTTAGGTTCCACCTCCACCAAGTTCCAATCAATCATATGAGTAGGGTCATGAACATACTTTTTCAACAAAGAAACATGAAATACATTATGAATTCTTAAATTACCTGGAAGTGCAAGTTGGTATGCTATGGGTCCAATTCGAGCTAGTATCTCCAAGGGCCCACAAAACCTGTGTGCCAGCTTGGAAGAGTTCCCTAACTTCAATGAACTTTTTCAGGCTTTGACCTTCAAGTAAACATGGTCTCCTACTTGAAATTCCAAGTAAACATGGTCTTCTATCTATCTTGTGCTTCTTTTAAGTTCTGTTGTACCTTCCTTACCATGTTCTCCATTTCCTGAAGCATCTCTGGTCCAACCATGAGTATGTCAGCTGGGTTGTACCAACTAATTGGATCCGTACACTTCCTATCATACAGTACCTCGAAAGGGATTAACTTAGCCGAAATCTGGTACCCATTGTTATATGCAAATTCTACCAAGTGTAGATAGTCTTCCCACTTGTTTGGTTTTTTTCTTACATACATGCGGAGCATATCCTCTATGATTTTGTTTGTCCTTTCGATCTGTCAATCCGTTTGTGGGTGATAACTTGTACTGAAATTCAAATTAGCATTTATCCCTGCAAACAATTCCTTCCAAAAAGAGGATGTGAATTTTACGTCTCTATCTGAAATCACCATTTTAGGGATTCCATGCAGTCTAAAAATTTCTTTCATAGATATTTAAACAATGTTTATAGCTTTAAAAGTAGACTTTACCGGAATAAAGTGTGCAACCTTACTAAGTTTATCGATTACAACCATGATAGAATCATTCTGTTTCTGAGTTTTAGGCAAACCCTGTTATAAAGTCAAACGATATGGTCTTCCATTTCCATTTTGGTACTGGTAAATGTTGTAATAGGCTAGTTGGATGCTGGTGCTCAACCTTAACCTGCTGACAATCTTTGAATCTAGCCAAGTATTCTAGGATTATCGTTTCTGGTACCCTAGATGGACAGAATACGGTTTCTTATGCACTTCGTCCAAAACTATTAATTTTAACTCTGTTGAATCTGGTATGTAAAGTCTATTTTGCAATCATACTAGTCGATTCTTTTCGATACTTAGATCTGATTTATCTGAGTTTGCGGTGTTGTTTTGTAATTCTTCCATCATCTTAGTGTAATTTCTGTTATTTATACCTACTGTCCTTATTCTTTGTTCCAGATCACTTTCTACCCTACTGATATTTATCTCAAATAATCCAGAGACTCTTCTGCTTAAAGCGTCTACTACCTTATTTTCCTTACCCTTGATATGTCTGACCTCGAAGTCGAACTCACTCAAGAAGGATATCCATATTTATTTCCTTGCATTAAGATCTGGTTGGCTAAACAAATATTTCACCCTGATATTATTCGTCAATAGTAGAAATTTTCTACCCATTATGTAGTGTTGCCACATTTTTATGGCATGTATTATCGCTGCCAATTCTAAGTCATGAGTGACATAATTTTGCTCATGTTCTTCTAATTTATGGAACTTGTAACAAATCACGTGTCCTTCTTGAGTTAGGATGCCACATAGTCCTTCTTTACTTGCATCAATACATACAGTGAAGTCTTTATCTAGGTCTACTACCTTCAATATAGGTGCAGTTGTCAATAATTCCTTTATCTTGTTAAAACTGTCTTGACACTTTTGTGTCCAGTTAAACCTGGCCCCTTTCTTTTGTAATGACATGATAGGGTAGGCTATCTTGGAGAAACCCTCTATAAATCTGCAATAATATCCGGTGATTCCCATGAATGACCGGATATCCACTACAGCCTTAGGTACCGACCATTCTATGATGGATATTTATTTTCTCAGGGTCTACAGCAATGCCTTCTGCTGAAATTACGTGTCCTAGATATTATATTTCCTTTTGATAAAAGTCACACTTATCAAACTTGGTGTACAATTTATGTCTCCTCAACATTTGCAGAACTATTCTTACGTGTTCTTCATGCTCTTTGTGTGTTTTAGAATAGACCAGAATATCGTCGATAAATACTAGTATGAACTTGTCTAAGTATTGAATGAAAATATTGTTCATCAGGCACATAAACGTGGCTAGCGCGTTGGTGAGTCCAAAAGGTATGAATATGAATTTATAGTGTCCATATCTTGTTCGAAAAGTTTTTTTTCTTATATCTTCATCCTTTATCCCTAACTTGATGATAACTGGATCGTAAATCTAATTTCGAAAAGATCTTTACCCCACCTACTTCATCAAACAGGTCATTTATCCTAGGTAAGGGGTACTTGTTCTTAATATTCATTTTATTCAATTGTCTATAATCGATACAAAGTCTTAGAGTATCGTCTTTCTTTTTCACAAAGAGGATTGGTGCCCCCCATGGTGAAACACTCGATCTGATATACTCTTTGTCTAACAATTCCTGTAATTGTATTTTTAATTCTGTTAGTTCTGGTAGAATCATTCAGTAAGGTGATTTCAAGACAAGGGCTGAACCAGGTAGTAGGTCTATGGAGAAGTCTATTTCTCTTCTAGGAGGTAATTCTGGTATCTCATCTACAAACATGTCTCTAAATTCACATAGGACAACAAAGTCTTCTAACTTTGACTTATCATCTTTTTCTAACAGGTTCGTTACTTGGATGACATTAACTTGACATCCCTTTCTCATACATTTCTTGAGTTGCATCGCTAAAAATTGTCTGAATGATACAAGCTTTGGTATACCTTGGGTTGTTCTAGTAGTGCCAAGATCATCTTTATAGTTAAGTATCTTTGTATAACAATCTAGAAATGCTTTGTGTTGTTCCAACCAATCCATCCTGATAATCATATCGTAAGATCCTAGTGGTACGATGTTCATATTTTTTCTTATACTTTGACCATCTAAGATGAACTTAAAATCTGAAATAAAGTCAACTACTTTCCTTTTAGTTCATGTTGTTAGTTGTACCAGCCATGATTTTTCATGCTTCAGTTTCTTAAGTTTATTTGACTCTATTACATCAGGAGTAATATAACTTAACGTAGCTCCAGGGTCAATTAAAACAGATTTCCTAGTGTTATTGATTTTACCTTCGATTTATACTACAAAGGATTGGTGGTCAGCATGCTGACCATCTATGGCCGCATTTATCCGATGCAGGGTTCTGCCCATGTCACTCACCATCGAGGCTTCCTCCAAATTATGAACACCATCTCTGTTTGGTGAAATTAAACATGGAAAGTTCCTCCTTAGATGAGGTTCTTCACCTTCCCAACACTTTACTGGTTCGCGGGGGCTGTCCCCAAACTTCTTTCTCCCCATATTTACCAGTTTACCGCTACCTTGTGTATTTGGATGGTTGAAGTGAAGATCTTTTCTCGAAAATCTTTTTATCGCATTCCAATAAGGAGTTGGCTGGTATCTCTTCTTCTGTTGGTTCATTCGATCTTGTTTCTTATCCTTCCAGGCATTGGGAAACTCTACCCATTGTTTATACTGGTCATAACACATTCGTTTTCATGAATACTTCACTCAAGGATTTGGGGTTTTCAAACTCAATTCTGTCCCTGTAGGAATGTGGTAAACAACTTAAGAATTGTTGGATTTTTACCTTATCCTCTCGGATGTACGGTACGAACCTTAGTAGTTCCAAAATTTTATTTATAAGGTCCTCCATTGTCATCTTTCCCAGTTGTAATTCATAAAATTATATATTTTTCCTTTCATAATAGCTTTTAGAAAGGTACTGTTGCTTGAAATACTTCTTAAAGTCAGACCATTCCAACTGTTTCTCATCTAGGCCCTTTGCCAACTTCAGGTCTTGCCACCAAATACTGGCCTTCCTTTTCAGATTGTAGATGGCCATTCTAACCTTCATGTTGCTAGAATAGTTGTAGATCTGGAAGTATTTTTTGATGTCTAACAACGATGCCTCAATTTCTTCTCCTATCCTGGATTTTCCATCAAAGGTAGTTGGTTTAATCTTTTTAAATTCTCCTTCAAGGTGATCTACTTGTTTTCGTTTTCTATTTGTTATAGTTTTGTCTTCAGCTGAAGGTGTTCCTTCAGATGAACTGTCTCCTTTTTTTGTTTCTTGGCCAGAATTCTTGGAGGGCCTTTTGCTGACCTCTTCGTCATGGTTATCCTCCTTTGGGATTTTGTTGGTCACTATACTGCACAACAGGACTTCATTTATCTCTTGTTGTTCCTACTTTGCTTTCTTCAATTTCTCATTGTCAACTTTGAAAACCTGCAACTCAACAATAAGATTCCTCATTATTTCTAGTACTTCCATAGGAGAGCTTCCATCACTATTATGTCTTGGATCTCCATGAGGTCCCTATTCTAGATTTCCTTCCATTCTGATTTCTGCATCATCTTGAGCTGCCATAATTCACACAAAATAGAAAAGGTTTTCTATTTGTAGCAATATAGGTTTATTAGTTTTTCATAAAAACAAAAGAAAATATATATGCCAAGAAATGAGTGTGGCCATGTTCAAGGTCCAGTGTTATAAACTTTGCTCTGATACCATATGAAATGATCCTCATATCTACCCCCCCAAAAAAATTGTCTTTACATAAATTCTTGGTAGAAAAGAGTTCTAAATAAGCAACCTTGTTTTCAACTTGATTATGAAACTCTGTACTAACCTTGCATCATAAATCTAACATAAAATTCCTTGCTACAACTCCTGAATTTATACTTACAACAAGATTCCCTATTTATGTCAAGAGTGGAAAATTATAAGGAAAGGTCCTCAAGACTTTGGCAAGCCCCCTTCTTCTTTGGAAAACTTTTTACCCATATAAATACCCATGTAAGGGGTAGTTTACAATGCACATTACAACTCACTTTTAAAAAAAAGAACAAGAGTACCAAGTTTATGCACAAACCCCCTTGTGGGTGTTATCCTAGGTAGTTTTAGCTGGTACTTAGTCATAAGAGTCATGGGTCATTCATTTCTCTTCTCTCTTACACCAGACAACTAACCTAACTACTAAGTCTTCAACCTAAGTTATGACAATGTCAAATAGAAACCATTATTTGAGTGGAATAGGAGGTATACTGTCGTAAAATTTAAAGCTCTGTAGCATCAATTACTGACCGCCCTGCGCTTCCCTTGTATTTATTGGGCCCCATACACGAGGTGTCACTTTCACTCTGCCACTGTCACATGGTGACCTATCCTCCACACTCCCTACATTTACTACAAGGCATCGAAGTGACACTTAAGGTTCAAAGTAGGTTTATAGTTTTATCATTCCTAAGTTTTCCCTTTCGAAGAGGTTCTGCTTGCCCAAAATTTCAGAGGATAAGTCTGTGAGTGAAGGATGTTTCTCCATGGTGTAACTAATGACATGACTGAGACCCTGGTAAGTTCTTCTTAAACCCAATACCGAAATAGCTAACAGGTGGTGTAATCCTCGAAAATGTTAAGTATTCAGTTGTTTTGTCAGTCACTATAGTATCCTTTTTGCCCCTGTTGTGTTCTTCTTTATTAGAAGTCTCTCTACAATTCCTTTCAAGGTCACCCTTAGTATTAGAGGAAAACGGTTCCTCCCTGAGATTTCTATTATTCCTTCTATCGTCAGGTGATTGAGATCCCTCGGTAGTAGTTACCGAAACCTTTTGGAGTTAGGGTTGCTCAAAAGAATTCGTCAAATCATAATCAAGTGATGGGATTTCATTGAACTGTGGGGGGTAGAGGTCTTACGAAAAGTATTCTGGTGAATTTATTAAGTCGTGGTATATAAGTCAGTTGTTTTCGTTGTTCCTATTACCGTTCTTCCTCAAAGAGTCTCACAAAGGTAGGTTGGTCCTGTGCATAGTTTATAAGTGTAGACTCTTTCTATTTGAGTAGGGTAAGATGTTAAACTTTACTTCGTTTACCACTCCTGCAATGAATGGAGTCGTCATTCTATAATTCTGTTAGACCCTCAATTGGTCTTTTTTTTTTTTAATGAGGTTATCGTCTGCTTCCGGGGTACTTGAATATTATATAGGAAATTCCTATGGCATGAATCTGTTCTTTACTGTTGATATTGTTGTTTAAGTATATAAGTTTGTTACAGATTTGGTTCAGGATTGATTTAAATTTAACCCTTAAATCATGTCCATAATCTATATGAAAAATCCGTGTTATTGCTTCAGCTTGCTCTTGTGGCAAATTTATACATCTTACAAGTTAAGAGTTTCGTTTATGAACATTTGTTATTGTCACTAATGGTGGGGCTTGTTGTCGCGAGGACCCATCACAGAATGTATTGCATCCTCCTCCCTCCGCCCGAACATTTAAACAGACAGCAGGCAATGGGGCAAGGGTTCGAACCCACGCATCAACAAGATAACTATCTTTCTGAAAGGAAACATTAGTTTAATTTTCATAGTCTTATTGTAATCTACTTTTCTTTGATACTTATTTCTTGAATAAAGATTAACATTTACAAGATTTGATTACTTGCAGGGTCTCCATCCTTGCAAGCCTCGGATACCTGTCATGACCTCCTGCACAAAAGGTATTCGGGTTCTGAATCTCTCACATATCAGGATAACTCTACAGGTTCTAACATCATCTAAGGAGATCATGATTCAACTAGCTCTGTTGTAACTAGTTTTGTGTCTACTATAACATTTGTTGGAGTAAACCTTTGGGGTCGTTCTTCCATTTATGGCATAATGCTAGTTCCTGTATAAGTATTGAATCTATAATTGAATAAAGATTTCTGGACAACTATGTAATATACTTCTTTTCCTTAATTATTAAAAGACAGTCCTAGTTGAATTCACTCGAAATGATAATCTGGGTCAAAGTAATTATGTCTCTCAAATTCAAACACTGTATTCATTATTTATGCAGCTCGACTCTGTTCTATACCATTGGCCTATCCCATTATAGAAAGGAATGAGTTTTTCCATAGTTTAACAATGGATTTACTGGTATCTTTTGGTCTATTGTATTCGATTTAAAATAGATGAAGTATATTGGTTGTCTCTTTAACTAGAATATCCCAACTCTGATGCATTTAATTTATACTTGCAGTTATAGATCTGTCGAAAGTTCCTCATATTCAGAATATCGGAAGAATTCCTATGGATCTATGACTATATTTTTGTATATGCGTAAAGGTTTATGTATCCCTAGGGTTCTGTATTTCATTTGTGAATTTAAATTGCATTTACAAAAATATATTTATTCCAATATACATATAGACTAGTTCTGAAACTGTTCATGCTCAGATGATCATACCGGAATTTCGACCTCAAGGAAATGCCTCTATTATAACAGAAGTCAAGTTTTCAAAAATTGATTACTTCCATAATTAAATCACATCAATCCACCACATAACCAAGTAATTAAAATAAATTCTAACTTGCATACAAAATTTAATCCAGTCATAAAGAGCGGTCCAGATTATTGTATCCATATAGACTTTTAAGGACTGTGTTATACCTGTAATCTAATTCACTCCACAGAGATAGAATAATTCAATTTAGATATAGGAATCTCATTCTTCAGATATATGATCATATAAAAAGATGCATTACAACAATTAGATACAATCATTCAACTAGATACATTACAATAATTAGATACAATCATTCAACCAGATGCATTATAGTAATTAGATACAATCATCCAAAATAGAGAAGAGAAGATTATATATATGAAACAGTTCGTGGGAAGACAAAGGGAACAACCACATTCCTCCCAACTATAGAACAGGGCAGCCAAAATCACTTGTCCTGTTCACCCCCTAGCCTGACCATGAATCCATGAGGGATAACTCGAAACTCCTCCTTAGCAATGTCGTTCAACTCCATAAATATTTTCTTGCCTCACACTCAGCCCGTAGTGTTCATAATAGCAAGAAATCAATAATACCTTTTCCCAACATACTCCTCCTTGCCTCACACTTCAGAAAAATAGTGTTCATAACAACAAGAGGTAATTTCTTTCCCAACATACCTGGCAATGTCCTGCCTCCTCACATATGCGATTTAAAACAATATTTTTGCCTAGGTCTTTTCCCTCCCTTGGGGATTTTTGCAGCTTTCTAAATCCCTGATTTTCAGGGGCTGCAAATGGACAAATCTCTCATTTTCCACTTGTAATAATCAACCCAGAGGTAGTTCCAACATGCTCCCCACTCATGGAGTCATGGTCAGTTGATTATAACATGGTCGTTCCATTTGTCCTCCTGCAATTAATATAAAATATTCTATTTTCATACAAGTGTCATAGTCAAATAGTTAGTTGGGTCAAATCAGATATCTACCCAACAGTCATAGTAATTAATTACAATTATCAAATTTGAAATTCGAAATTGCCATAAATGGAAAAAAATTTCCAATTTCGAATTTACTAAAAACGAAATTATTTTCCCAAGAAATTTTAAATTTCAAAAATATATTATGTCCGGGGATGTCACATATGGTTTTTATCCTAGAGATAAATAATGCAGTCAAAACATATTCCTGAATGGCATCAAGCCTGAGGAGTAGAGACGTCATCTTGTCATCAAGTTTTAGGCGATCGTCCTCATTTTCAACTATCATCTGCATTTGTGTTGCATTTGTAAAACGCTGCCCTATTTTATCAGCATCAAGCTTCACTTGATGTATAATCCTCATATTCTCTAAGGGATTTGAACTTTGAACACAAAACCCTCTGAAAGTGGACTATATTTTCGCGACAGAAAGAGTCTGGTTGATCCTGGGAGCTACCTTTGCTTTGGTAAACATGAATGGTGATTCGGTCTCATAAAAAATGGGAGTCGAAATGACTCTCACCTTTCCACTTGGCCTATTGATTTAGTATTTCTTCTCAAGTGTAGTGTGCCCATTCTAAAATTGAAGTTCAAATTAAGCACACCAATCTAAATTTCAAATTCAAATTTCAAATTTCAATCAATCCACTTCACTGTGTCTCTTCAATCTCTCGTAAGTTGTCGTCAATCTTATGTGTAATTGATTGCAGTCACATCGGGCTACGAAAAACAATGTATGGCCCCGACAATGGAGAATAGATGATGGCGATGGAGACCGGATGATGGACATGGAGATACCTTATGGTTGTACAATGAAACAATGAGCATAAACAATGGCATGTATGTGAGATATTGTGCACGTATCCACCTGCACTAAGAAATCATTTTCTTAGTTCATGGTGGATAATCATTTCCATTTGAGATATTCTACTTCACTTTATATACATTGGAACTCTAATTTAGAATCATCGCCTTTTCTTTGCTTATGTAAGCAAGTGTGTAACATCATGGTAGATGTTTGGTTGAGTGGGTGTTGTTGCTCATTTTTAATTGTTAAGGTTAATACTCTTAATATAGCGAATGGTTGGTAAGTATATGCAGTTCATTATGTATTTGTTGTTCATTGCAGGTTCATTGGGATAAAGTGATTAATTTAATAAAAATATCTATATTATGGATATTGATCATTTTACAACACACTATGTATTTGTGGTTCATTGTAGGTTTATTGGGATAAAGTGATTAAATTAATAAGAATAACTATATTATAAATATTGATAATTTTACAACACACCAATAACATTTTTAAAAATATTTATATTATACGTATTGGTAATTTTACAACACATCATTAACATGGTTAAGTAGATGTTTCGGTTTTATATAAATGGTTAATATGTTTGGGTTATATATATATATATATGGTTTGAGGATTAAAAAAATTATCTTCTTATTATTGTCATTGGCTTAATCATTGTAATCTGTAGGATATATAAACTACAATTAGACATCCCTAGAAACAATATTAAATACATTGTAAATAAGAATAAAATTGTCCTAAAATGATTTGATTTGATAATAAATTTGATATTAATTAGTGACACAAATTTTGATATTTCTCACTTAATTAAAAGAAAGTGTAAAGTTAAGGTATTGTATTATTAAATTAAATCATTTGATTGCATCAATCCAAGTCCTTAAGATTACTATCATCCAAAAGGATTTATGCATTAGTTTGTGCATTTATCTGCATCATCAAATGTAAAAGAAATTATGTTTGCTTCTAAAGATAAGTATAAGTAGTTAGATTAATAATAATTAGAAAACATGGAAATTTATTTCTATATATATTTTTATCGTACTATAATGGCTTCTAGTCTCAATCAATAATTAAATGCAAAAAGGTTTATGAATGTTTTTATTTATCACATACAAACATACGTATTTATTACTTTCCATATATTATGTAATAAGTACACATGTCTAGTTTATTTGTCATTATAGATATGGTGTGACAAAAGAAGCACAAGCATATGGTGGCATTATATAAATATAAATGTAATGGGTAGATATTTAAAAATAGAAACAAATTAGATTAAGTTTTTTCTTTTGAGATATGTATGTATATGTGTCAAGATTGGCATTAGCAAGGGATTATTGGATACGATAATAACTCAAATAAAAAGTTTGAGATGAACTCAAGAATTGGATTAAAAAAATATCCTGTTCTAGTATTGTATTTGTCAAGAAGTAAAATTAGTGAAAGTTGAGAGATATATTTCTTCTTTGATGCACATAGAAGAAGATATTAATATCAAAATTTCCCCATCGAGTATCATAATTGCAAATGATGCCCCATTAAAAATAATGAAATGACTTCAAGAATTTGACAACTGCAATGTTGATAAGGAGTTCAAATGCCATCTAAATATTGGATATCCAAATTCTTATCTGCATTAAGTTCATACAGAAACTTCACGATTGAGGTGGATAGTTCTCAAAAATAAGAAAGGGAAAAAAATGAAGGATCAACTATTATTTTACTCAGCTTCTCACCGAGATTATTATTCCTTCATACTTTTCCATTACAACATAAGTTTTTCATTACATCATAAGTAGATGTGCTTTTCCATGATTCCTATATATTACTGAGCTTATTATTCCTTCATACTTTTCCATTACATCATAAGTAGATTTGTTTTTTCATGCTTCTAGTATATGGTTTTTTATGAATGGTATAGTGGAATCTACAATATCTTGTGAGTGCATGTGCATGAGAAGAGTAATTTTCATTTAGTCTATCTAAATATAAGGTGATTTGTCTTTAAAAAGCATCGTCACCTTGTTTATGTTGAACCCATCCAAATGCAATGTGTTTGTGTTTCATGCTAATAATATTCACATTATTTGTTCCTATGACATGTTTATATTGTGAAAATTTGATTGGTTTCTTTCAATAGTACGACATTGTGACAAACCTTCACATAAACTAGACGTATATGGAATTCTTTTATATAATAATTATTTAATGGTTCAATAATATAATTGCATTAAAAAAATAGAAATATATGGAATTTGTTTATATAATAATTATTTAATGTTTCAAGAACATAATTGCCTTAAAAAACTCTAAGTTTGTTGCAAACCTTAGCATGGAGGACATGTCTAACTTAACATAAACATATTAAAATAAAATAAAAAAGGTTAAAGTAGACAATATAAATGTGAAAAAAATAAATATTTAATTAAAAAATACACAAAAAATGGACTACAACAATTAAAAATAAAACAAGTGAGCAAAGATCCATCTTAACCATAAACTTTTAAAAACTAAGAAATTTACACATACAAAATTGCATATAGTATATGTTTGATTATTATTCAATTAAAAAAATATGATATGGGTGTGGATAGAAATATATTCATCATTCAAACCATAATTTGAATGTTCATTTTCTATTATATTTTCAAAAAATCCCTTCTCCTAATGATCTGAAATTTAGTGTTAAAGTCTTAATTTTAAACCAACAATTCATATTTTATTAAGAGACTTCTCAATTTTCCACAATTGCATCTTAAAATGACTTATTTCGTTAACCATCATGATGCAGGAGCATCGACTACTCATCAAGCAAGCCAGCATGGAGCGGAAGGTAGCTGGACAATGCCAGCACAAATTTTGAAACCACCTTGATGTTGTTGCGCCAAACATTAATGTGTGGATTTAATGAAGCGCATTTTGTACATTGTAATGGACCTTGAGCGGATAGCTCACGTCCTTAGGTAGATGAGGCATTTAATAGACTTAATGTAAAGTAGATAGGATTTTATTTCCAGATTAGATAGTTTTAGAGTTCGAGAGGGAAACAGAATATAGACACCCTCCTCTGTACATTGTAACATTATTCAGAATTATCAAGCATTCAAGAAGAGAAGAGCAAGCAGAGAACTATGTAGAGGACATCCATGTACATATATTGAATTAATAGAGGAAATCTTGATTCAATTCCATGGTTATGTGTTGTTTCTCTGTGTATTGATGTTTTGCTCATGAATGTCTGTTTCTTGTCATACATTTTATTTTATATGATGTGTATGGGATTTCATGGTTAATTGAAGTCTAAAAGGAAGAGTGAATGAGTTTCAATTGTTTCTCTAACTGAACCAGAGAATTCCTGCAAGGAGTGCAGTTGAATTTGTCCGCAAGGAGTGCATGACTGCAGGGTTAAATCAAAGAAATATTTTGTCCTCATTCATCTCAGAAGTGCATATTTGGCACCGGAGCCATGCAAGGCGTGTGCAGGCTAGACGAAGACTCGGAGTTGCGATTCTGATCAAGGAAATTTAAGACTGTTGTTGCAAGAGCGCGTAGAGTCGAGAAAGATTCAACTCTTAGTCATGTTTGAAGATTTTCCGCAAGGAGTGTGTGTAAGAAGTTCTCAGAAGGACTTGTGAAGCCGAGGACAAGCTCAGGAGGAATAGGCCTACAAGTTCACTGAAGGAGAATTGCAGGTGTTGTTGTGGAAATCCTGGGAGAAGCACCACAGGTCGGCGAGTGGGTGGACAAGTCTTTAGGGAGGAAGCGTTTAATCCATCCCGTAGGAATTATCAAAGAAAGGATGGACGGGTGAAATCACCTGGAGAGATTCCATGAAAATCTGAGGACCGTAGGTCTTGCAAAGGTGCAAGGAGTTTATAGCGTGAAAATTCAAAGGTTCGAAGCTCAGGAGGGAGTAGAGCCGTCGATATGGATTCTAAGGGATCGTCAGATCACACGTGACATCGCATATCGACGTATCGCGAGTTGGAGAACCAAGTTGGTGTAACGGGAGTGGCGATAGCATGAATCTGTGATATCCCGATAAGATCAACACCGTTGATCGAGGGGGATGTGTGTTAGGAAATCCCAAAGAACAGGGTTCAGAGAATTAGGGTTCTCGACAACAGAGAACACTCGCAGGTCAGATTCGCAATCCGCGATATCCCGACAGTGACGTGGTGGTGTGGGACCACGCGAACTAGTGGAGTATAGGTGGCACCATATTGGGGA
This sequence comes from Picea engelmannii, assembly GCA_009831015.1. Taxonomy (NCBI): domain Eukaryota; kingdom Viridiplantae; phylum Streptophyta; class Pinopsida; order Pinales; family Pinaceae; genus Picea; species Picea engelmannii. The sequence goes on from ML776571.1 coordinate 1,432,590, forward strand.
TAGAGGAAAGGTAAATCCCAAGTCCATCGACATCCGGACTCGCGATCCCGCGAGCTATGAAATCCCGATAGACAGATAGAAGGTGGAGGAGTCCAGTCCACACGTGTATCTGAGAATTGGTACATCGGGATTCAGAGGGGGGAGTTTCAATTTGATTGACATCATGAGTAGAGATTTCCTGATAGGGAGAATTTCGATAGCAGAGGAGACGTCAACGCTGACTCGCATCAGATTTCGGGGAATCGTGAAGTAAGGAACAAGCGACCATAGGATTCGCGAAATTGCGAAGTCCAATTTCCCGATATAGAAGGGAAGTCACTTGAGAGTTGTTGTGGGTAAGGGATGTCCCCGACAGGGAATAAGAGGAAACTTTGAAGTTCTTCGGGCCAATCGGGAGGAGAAGATCCTGTGAAAGCGATCGCGCTCCGAGGATTCCGGTTGCGTCAGAGTGGTATCAGAGCGGGAATAGTTATTTGCTTTCTATAGCAAAGAAGGAGAAGGAGTAAATACACCATGCTGCCCAGAAGAGAAAGACAATCACCCGACCTAGAAGACAGGGAGGCGCAAAGAAGAGGTAGGCTGGCAGGAAATCCAAAAATGGAGAGGCAGATGAGAGATCTGAGAGCAAGGCTTGATGAGATGGAGACAGCGCAGAGACACGGAGTTGGTGCAGGGGATATTAGTGATTCTAAAGTTGAATAGGAAGCTGGACATGAAGAAGAGGTCACAACAAAGGATGCATCAACCGAGCGGTTGATCAAATCCATTTCTAGAATGGGTGCGAAAGCAAAAATGGACATTCCAGTCTACGAGGGGAGTCTGGATGCAGAGGAGCTACTGGATTGGATTTGAGCGCTTGACACCTACTTCGACTATGAGGATATCAAAGAGGATAAGAAGGTCAGGCATGCTGTCACGCATTTGAAAGGACATGCAGCATTATGGTGGGACGAGCTACAAACAGACAAATGCTGCAAAGGAAAGCAAAAGATTAGGAGTTGGGATCGAATGATCGCAAAGATGAAGGCAAAGTTCATCCCCAGGGATTATCAAATTACTCTGTTCAGGAGAATGCAGAACCTGAGACAGAAGTTGATGACGGTAAAGGAGTATACCGAAGAATTTTACAAGATCAATATCAGAGCAGGTCATCGGGAGAGCGATGATGAAAAGGTTTCCAGATATCTGAATGGTCTGAGATACGACATCCAGGATGAGTTAAGTATGGAAACCATCCGAACGGTGGAGGATGCTTACCAGATGGCTCTGAAAGACGAGGAGAAGTTGATCCGTAAGCAAGGCCAGAGAGGGCAAGGCAAGAGTCAGCCCAAAGGTAAGACAGTTGCCCAGGAGAAATATCAGAAACCCAAGGAGGAATGGAAAAAACCTCAGGGTAAGATTGAGAGAGGTGGAACCTCATGGCGAGGGCCACATGTTGAACAGAGAGGACAACAAAATGATCAGCGAGGAGATTATGCTGATGCAAATACTTTTCCTCGAACCAGAGGCAGAAGAAGAGGCCGAGGTGGAGTAATCACATGTTTCACATGTGGCAAGAATGGTCACAAGTCTTACGAGTGTCCAGAGAAGAAGAAGGATAGTGGAGAAGCTCACATCACTGAAGCACTGAGGCGTGATGTTGAGAATGAAGACACAAGAAGTGGAAGGTCACTGACGTGCACAAAGTTCTCTTAACACCCCAGAAGGAGGTGGAGGACACAGCTCAGAGGACCAGACTTTTCAGAACCACATGCAAGACCAAGGACAGGAAATGCAAGGTTATTGTGGACAGCGGAAGCACGGATAATCTCGTTTCGATCGAGATGATGGAGAAATTAGAGCTGGAGACAACTGATCACCCGAGTCCATATAAAGTTTCATGGCTACAGAAGGGACATTAGGTGAGTGTCACTAAACAATGTTTAGTTGAATTCAAGATAAGTGGATATAAAGATAAGATTTTATGTGATGTTATTCCCATGGATGTATGTCATTTATTGTTGGGTAGACCATGGAAATATGACAGAAATGTGGTTCATGATGGGGGAATGAACACATATACCCTGGAGAAGGATGGGAGTACACACAGGTTGCTTCCGATAAAGGATAAAGAAGTGAAACCGGAAGTAAACAACACAATACTTCTCATGAGTGGGAAGGAGCTTCTCACAGAGATGGAGAAGAAAGGAGATCCATAATTCTTTTTTTTTAGGAAACCGAGGATTGTTCTGACTAGCACAAGAGTGGATGACTTACCAGATGAGATTTAGGAACTACTGGAAGAGTTCGCTGACATCATCGTGGACGAATTACCTCATTTGTTTCCACCGATGAGGAGTGTGAGTCACCACATAGACCTCATACCAGGAGCGAGTTTACCGAATAAAGTTGCGTGCAGGTTGACGCCGCAAGAAAATGAGGAAGTCAAGAATCAGGTACAAGACTTGATGGACAAAGGATTAGTCAGAGAAAGCCTGAGTCCATGTGCTGTTCTGATAGTGCTTAGTCCAAAGAAAGATGGAGGCTAGAGAATGTGCACAGACTCAAGAGCGATCAAAAAAATTACCATCAGGTACAGATTTCCACTACCGAGAATGGATGATCTGATGGATTGCCTGAGTGGGGAAAATTATTTTTCAAAGATTGATCTCAAGAGAGGATATCATCAGATTCGCATGAGAGAGGGCGATGAATGGAAGACAACATTCAAGACAAACGAAGGTTTGTACGAATGGCTGGTCATGCCGTTTGGCTTGACGAATGCGTCGAGTACTTTTATGAGGCTGATGAATGAAGTCCTGAGGGAATTCATTGGAAAATTTGTTGTCGTATATCTGGATGATATATTGATTTTCAGTAAGACAAAGGATGAACATCTGAAACATTTGGCCATTGTGATGAGGAAGCTACAACAAGAGAAGTTGTTGATCAACATGAAGAAATATTCATTTATGAAGACAGAGCTCATTTACTTCGGTTTTGTCATATCGGCGAATGAATTGAAGATGGATCCAAGCAAAGTGGAAGTGATCAAGAATTGGCCATCATCGAGAAATGTTTTCGAGGTGAGACGTTTCCATGGTTTGGCTAGTTTCTACCGAAAATTCATCAGGAATTTCAGTGGAATTAGCGCAGCGATGATGGACACAGTGAAGAAGTGGCATAAGAATTTTCATTGGAAAATAGAGGCTGAGGAGAGCTTCAATCTATTGAAGCGGAAGATCACCGAGAAACTAATTTTTGTGTTGTCGTATTTCTAGAAGACATTTCAGGTGAAATGTGATGCTAGTGGGTATGCCATAGGAGTGGTCTTAAGACAGGAAGACAGGACAGTTGCATACTTCAGTGAGAAGCTGGATGAAGCAAAGCTAAAATACTCCACATATGATAAAGAATTTTATGCTATCATACAGGCGTTGAATAAGTGGAGGCATTACTTGATCCCAAAAGAATTTGTATTATACAGTGATAATCATGCATTGCAGTTTGTGAGTCAATAAGAGAAGTTGAATCAGAAACATGCTAAATGGGTAGAGTATATGAAGAATTTTACATTTGTAATTAAACACATTTCAGGAACTGCTAACAAAGTGGTTGATGCTTTAAGCAGGAAATGTTTGTTGCTGCAGGAATTCAGAGTCAAAACATTGGGTTTTGAAAATCTGAAAGACATGTATGCAGGTGATGCAGATTTCAGAGAAGTGTATGAAGCAACTGAGAATCCAGTTCTCAGAGATCGGAGTCCTTGGATAAATTATATGATCCAGGAGGGATTGTTGTTTAGAGGCAATCAACTGTGCATTCTGAATTTCTCCATGAGGGATAACTTGTTGAAAGAGAAGCACAGTGGAGGCTTGGCAGGACATTTTGGCCAAGACAAGACCTTTGCGAAGCTGAGCGAATCATATTTTTGGCCAGGCATGCGAGCAGAGGTTAAATGATTTGTTGACAGGTGTAGAGTTTGTCAACATTCAAAGGGAAGAAAGTAGAATGTAGGTTTTTATCAGCCATTACCCATACCAGAGAAGCCATGGGAGGCGATAAGCATGGATTTCGTATTGGGTTTGCCGAGGACGCAAAGAGGGGTTGATTCCATCTTTGTGGTGGTTGAAAAGTTTTCAAAGATGGCACATTTCATTCCATGCCAGAAGACCAGCGATGCGACTCACATCGCGAACTTGTTTTTCAAGGAGGTCATTCGACTCCATGGATTGCTGAGAAGCATTGTATCGGACATGGATACAAAATTCATAGGGAATTTTTGGAGGAAATTGTGGAAGAAGCTAGGAACTAACTTAGCGTTTAGTTTTTCTTATCATCCACAGACAGACGGCCAAACAGAAGTGGTCAACAGGAGTCTGGGAGATTTGTTGAGAAGCTTGGTGACGGAGCACCATAGCAGCTGGGATAACGTATTACCGCAGGCAGAGTTCGCGTACAACGATTCAGTGAATCAGAGTACAGGTAAAAGTCCATTTCAGGTTGTATATGGGATGTAGCCGAGAGGAGTCTCTGAACTCAGGGAGTCAGAGAAAACTGCAACTGGCAGCGCTAGCGCAGAAGAATTTGCTGAGGCGATGAAGGAACTTCACAGCAAGGTGAAGCAGCGACTGATAGACTCAAATCAGGAATATAAGCGCAGAGAAGATCAACATCGGAGACAAATTCAGTTCAAAGTTGGTGATCTGGTACTGGCACATCTGAGGAGAAAAAGGTTCCCAAGGGGAACATATAACAAGATGAAAATGAAGAAAATCGGACCTTGCTGAGTCCTGAAGAAATTCAGGGAGAATGCTTATGAGATTGAGTTTCTGGATGGCATCGGGATATCTCCGATATTCAACGTTTCAGATTTATACCCATACAAGGCTAGAGAAGCAGAGGCTAGAACTGAGGAACCAGTGATCCGGTGGGAAAAACAATTACCAGTAGCAGAAAAGCCGCAGATGGAGTGCATACTGGACAAGCGAGTGGGAAAAAGGACCAGGCTAAAGGAATACTATGAGTATCTGGTTAAGTGGAAGAATCATCCAGTGGAATATGCCAGCTGGGAGAGCGAAGCAGTGATCCAGAAGCATGGAAAGACCATGCAAGAGATCATGGATAGGAGCCCATGAAAATTTTCAAGCCAAGCAGTATGATGCAGGAGCATCGACTACTCATCAAGCGAGCCAGCATGGAGCAGAAGGTAGCTGGACAGCGCCAGCACAAATTTTGAAACCACCTTGATGTTGTTGCGCCAAACATTAATGTGTGGATTTAATGAAGCGCACTTTGTACATTGTAATGGACCTTGAGAGGATAGCTCATTTCCTTAGGTAGATGAGGCATTTAATAGACTTAATGTAAAGTAGATAGGATTTTATTTCCAGATTAGACAGTTTTAAATTTCGAGAGGGAAACAGAATATAGACACCCTCCTCTGTACATTGTAACATTATTCAGAATTATCAAGCATTCAAGAAGAGATGAGAAAGCATAGAACTGTGTAGAGGACATCCATGTACAGATATTGAATTAATAGAAGAAAGCTTGATTCAATTCCATGGTTATGTGTTGTTTCTCTGTGTATTGATGTTTTTCTCATGAATGTTTGTTTCTTGTCATACATTTTCTTTTATATGTTGTGTATGGGATTTCATGGTTAATTGAAGTCTGAAAGGAAGAGTAAATGAGTTTCAATTGTTTCTCTAACTGAACCAGAGAATTCCTGCAAGGAGTGCAGTTGAATTTGTCTGCAAGGAGTGCATGACTGCAGGGTTCAATAAGAGAAAGCTTTTGTCCTCATTCATCTCAGAAGTGTAGATTTGGCACCGGAGCCATGAAAGGCATGCGCAGGCTAGATGAAGACTCAGAGTTGCGATTCTGAGAAAGGACATTTAAGACTGCTGTTGCAAGAGCGCGCAGAGTCGAGAAAGCTTCAAATATTAGTCGTGTTTGAATATTTTCCGCAAGGAGTACATGCAAGAAGTTCTCATAAGGACTTGTGAAGCCGAGGATAAGCTCAGGAGGAATAGGCCTACAAGTTCACTGAAGGAGAATTGCAGGTGTTTCTGTGGAAATCCTGGGAGAAGCACCACAGGTCGGCGAGTGGGTGGACAAGTCTTTAGGGAGGAAGCGTTTAATCCATCTCGCAGGAATTATCAAAGAAAGGATGGACGGTTGAAATCACCTGGAGAGATTCCACAAAAATCCGAGGACCGTAGGTCTTGCAAAGGTGCAAGGATTTTACGGTGTGAACATTCATAGGTTCAAAGCTCAGGAGGGAGTAGAGTCGTCGATCTGGAGTCTCAGGGATCGTCAGATCACACGTGACATCGCATATCGGCGTATCGCAAGTTGGAGCACCAAGTTGGTGTAACAGGAGTGGTGATAGAGAGAATCTGCGATATCCCGATAGGATCAGCACCGTTGATTGAGGGGGACGCGTGTCAGGAAATCCCAAAGAAAGGGGTTCGGAGAATCGAGGTTCTCGACGACAGAGAACACTCGCAGGTCGGATTCGCGATCCGCGATATCCCGACAGTGACGTGGTGGTGTGGGACCACGAGAACTAGTGGAGTATAGGTGGCACCATATCGGGGATCGGGGAAAGGTAAATCCCAAGTCCATCGACATCCGGACTCGTGATCCCATGAGCTCCGAAATCCCGATAGACGGATAGAAGGTGGAGGAGTCCAGTCCACACGTGTATCCCGATATAGAAGGGAAGTCACTTGAGAGTTGTTGTGGGTAAGGGACGTTCCCGACAGGGAATAAGAGGAACCTTTGAAGTTCTTTGGGCCAATTGGGAGGAGAAGATCGTGTGAGAGTGATCGCGCTCCGAGGAGTCTGATTGCGTCACATCATCATTAAAAGAATAAAATTAAAATTAAAAATAAATACTCCCAAACAACATAGGAAATACTCAAAAATTGATAACAGAGTTCACCCATATGGATTACTTCTACGGGTCCACTTCAAATGACAGTATAATCCATTAAAAATGATACAAGTGCATGATTACAACTCTTTACATCACACAATGACATTCAATATACAAAAACACGACTTCTTCAGGGTTTCCTGTGCTCCCTATAAGGGGGTTTATCCTTCGAAGACCACTTCAATTGGGACAATGAAATGAAGAACAATAGGAACCCAATCTACTAAGAGACTATCGATTTGATTTGTGGATATTATAAAAATTCAATCTTATAATCGGTTGAATCAAAATGCCTCTATGTGTATATGACAATATAGGGTTCAATTCTCCCTCTTTTAAACCATTGTGTAGCCCTATATCACAATCGAGGAGATGAATCTATGATCTTGTCCTCCGCTAGTGATCACAATTTATTGAGAAGACATATATATATATATATATATATATATATGATGGGAAGATCATTGCCTTCTCCTCAATAAAGTTCGATGGGTATATCTAGCATGGATGACCTCTGACGTCTCTGGATTTTCATGAATCACTTCAATGGAACCCTTAAATAGTTAATTGACAATGGTATTCTTTTTATGAATGTAGGTTTCAAAAGTTAGTCATAATTGTTAGAAATTCTTCTGGAAGAAAATTGTGTGTGGAGTTTTGAAACGTCCAACATTTCAAGTGGACACTCCACCTAGCAACAGGGACATAAAAAGATAAAAGGTTGTAAACGCGTGTTGAGTTTTGGATATATAGACTTGAAAGGGAGGGTTACCATTAATGGAAGGAAATAACCGTTGGGATTACATAGGCTAAGAAGGTCATTTGAAAAATTTGAAAATATTAAAATAATAGTAAATTTTTTGAAATACTGTAGTTCATACAAAGAAATTCAGGAGGACCAAATAAAATAATTAAAAGTGGGAAAAAGGAATTTTTTTTATCAAAAATATTAAAAGAGGTAGAGGAGAAAAATATCAAAAGGTATTAAAAATTATAGAGTATTAAAACTGATAAGAGAGATTAGTTCTATGATCATGGAAACTTGATTATTACATGGGCAGTTGTGGTAAAATATCTGCGATCTAAGCTAGATCAAGGATAAACAGATTATTGGTCTATCTTAGATTGTAGATATTTTAGCACAACTTCCAATGTAATAATCGGGTTTCCTTTATCATATAACTAATATCTCTTATTAATTTTAATACTCTATCACTTTTAGTACCTTTTGAAAATTTTCTCCTCTTCCTCTTTTAATATTTTAATATCTTTTAATATTTTTGATACACTTTTTTCCCGTTTTCCTCCTTTTAATTGTTTTTTGGTCCTCCTCCATTTCATTGTACAAATTACCATTTCTAAATAAAAATACTATTATTTTAATATTTTTAACTTTTTTCAAACGACCTTATTACCTTACTTAATCCCAACGAATAGTTCCTTGCATTAATAGTAACCCTCCCTTTCGACTCTATATATCCAAACCTCAACACTCTTTTACAACCTATTATATTTTTATGTCCTTGATGATGGTTGGAGTGTCCACTCGAAACATCAATTGTTTCAGAAATCCACATACAACTTTCTTCTAGAACAATTTCTAACAATGGTATTCTTGATTCAATCCCATACTTTCTTGATCATACATCCTCTTATTCAACTTCTCCTCTTCTTTGTGTAGAATTTAGGGTAACAAATCAATTCTCAGGGAATCCTTCTATATTACTCCTCCCCACTAAGAATATTTTGGACCACCAAAAGTTTGATTTCATTCATAAAATAACCGAGGCTACAACTCCCTCACTTTTTTGGTTTCCATCCATCATGATTTACTTGAATGTATTCCTTTCATACCCACATGAAGGTACTTTACATCACCTATTTTTGATGTCCTCTCCTTCCTATCAAGAATAACATCTTCCAACAACCCATTGATATATTCAAGATGAAAATCATCAACAAAATGAACTTGAACATTCTCACCTTGATCCATGATCATGGGAAGCTCATATAGTTTCAAGATTTCAACATTAACGATGGAGTACATAAGCATATATTGAGTTAACTCCAACTGGAAAGCAATATCACTATTTTTTTTCCAAAATTTTGAATGGAAAATACCTAATTGGATTTACCTTCTTACCTTCACCTTTAACAAATTATTTTCTAATGTGTAGCAAAAATTGATCACCAACTTGGAATTCTTGATCAACCATATGATTTTTATGCCCAGCCTTATGCTTGGCTTGGCTCTTTTCTTCCTATACCAAAATTACTAGAAATGAGAGAAGTATGCTCTTCTTTGATTACATGCACTCTTTCATATCTTGGAATACACAATTTACAAATATGATATAATAATTTTTTGTCTACATTATAATCTAATTCTTTCACTTTAGTACCATGGATTAGGGCTTCATAAGCATCCTTAAAATCATCATATCTAGCATATTTTTCAATATAACTTTCATGAGCTAATGGGCTATACTTTAAAAAAATGGATGCATTGATAGAAGGTCTGGATAACATATTAACAACTTTGTTTTGTATACATTTATTATACATGATGACCAAATGGAATTGTTGCAAAACTTCCAACCATAACATATGTCATGATTTTTGTAGATTGGTTTGTGATTGGAGATATTGCAAAGGTTGATTATATGCATGGATGATTTTCTCTTTTTCCATCAAATAGTGTTTCCACTTATTCACACTCTGAACCAAATCATACATTTCTTTTTCATTAGTAGGAAAATTTATTACTACACCAGTGAAGGTCTTAGCATGGTAACAAATTGGTTTCTTCTTTGATATCAACACTACTCCCATGGAATAATCATTTGCATCAGTTTCAATCTCAAATGGTTGTTGTAAATTTGCAATGCTACAACATGGTCTATATCGATCTTTACTTTCAAGGTGTCGAAGGATTTTTTCGGTTTACCTCCCCACTTAAAGACCTTCTTATTGCATGTCAAAGCATGTAAAGGAGATGTAATAAAACAAAAGCTAGAAATGAACTTCCTTCAATGACAAAATTCCACACGAAGCTCCTAACTTCTGTTACATTATTAGGCTTAGGTTACTTCATAATGGATTAAATTTTAGAGGGATCAATTTTCAATTAACCACTCCCTACAATATAGCCCAAATAAACTAAATATGTGTTCCCAAATTCACATTTTAACATCTTTAGGCAAAATTTCTCCTTTCTAAAAAAAATCTAAGACTTTCCTAACATGATTTACTTGATCTTCCTTACTTTTACTAAAAATAAATATATTATGTAAGTATATTATTACAAAATCATCTATGAATGTCGTAAGTACATCATTCATAATTGGCATAAATGTAGTAGGATAATTGCAAAGTCAAAAGGGCATAACCAACCATTCAAATAAACCTTGTTTTATTTTAAAAGTAGTTTTCCAAATATCAACTTATGAAATACGTATTTGATGATAACCACTTCTTAAGTATAACTTAGTGAAATAAATTTCATTTTCCAATTGATCGAATGAATCACTAATACAATGAATATGGTAATGACTCTTCACCATAATTTTGTTCAATGCCTAGAAATCCACACATAATCTCCATGATTCAGGTGGACATTGATGGAATCCCACCTATTCCACTAGCTCAAACTATAGTTTCCATCTTGGGAGTTTTTCTATAGTTTTTCGGGTCCCAAACTTTTGGGGCTATTTTGAGGCCCTAAATAATGATTTTTTGACTTGGAAATTCCTAATAGATGTCAAAATCATTTATTCAGTCATTCATAATATGTACTCCTTAGATATACCTTTCCAATGGAGTACTGAGTGCCCAAAATGGAGATTGTATGCAAAACTCACGGCCTCGGGAAGTTGACATATCAATTACCCCGGTCGAGGCCCATAAACCTTTTGGTGTCAAATTTTGGAACAAGAGTTCATCTTCTGGGGTTAAGGTTTTGGAATTTTAAGGTTTTAAATTTATGCTTTCTTTTAAAAAGGCCTTTGGAGTCTCATTGTAATCAACTTATTTCAAATGAGTGTAGTTGATACATCTCTCTTCAGAGATAAACTACCACCATTCTAGCTAGCTTGTCTTCTTTGCATTTTACAGTCTTTTGTGTTCTAGAAACTCATTAACATAATATGAGTTTTAATAGACTATTTTGTTGCTTGCAATATCTGTATGTTTTTCCTTGTTATATCTTTGTTATATTTCTACCTTCATGTCATTCTCAAATGAATATGGATTAATGGTATTACAACAATTTGATCCTTGTCGTTCTTAGTACATGTCCTCGACAAGGTCAGGTATAGAGAGTTGGGTCTCTAGCTTGTTTCTCTTGAGGACAATGACTCTCTCCCACCCAAGAAACCTCCCATGGTGGAAGAAAAAAGGGACAACAGAGTAGGAGATCCTATCAAATTGTTTCTCAAGGAATACCTCGCGTGACAAAGGAACAAGATGATGGATAATTTCACCCATATCGTTCAATGGATCTCAATAAAAAACATAGGAACCTTCAAACAATGATCACTTCAGAGGCACGAATTCATTTAATGTATCAATTGAATTTTGAATTCATTTATTTGAAGGCTAAATAGACATTGATGCTTTGGAAAAATGGTTAAGTCTACGAGAGGGTTATTTATCTATCCAAATTTTTTCCAACTGTGAAAGAATCACCTTCATAATCCTTGAGGCCCTTCCCATTGTCAGATATTGGTGGAAGACTTACTGAGAGAAACCATGTTGAAGATGAGTCTGCAATTTTTGGCCCGGGACCCAATTGGGTGGCTTTTGTCAATACAATACCTAGGAAGTGTTTTTGTCAATCAATAAGGATTATGGATGTTCGATAAGCCAATGCTCATGCATAAGATGAATTAGTGAGGAGTATAATTCTCAAATGGAAATAGCTGACGACTGATGGTCGGGTCGAATGGTTTGGAGGTTGTACAAATTGGTCATCAGGGAGTTGGGACTATGACCGAAGGTGGGGTCGATAGTTTGGCGAAAGTGTTGTGCGCACTAAAGGAGAACATCGGTTCTTGATGGACAATGGAGAAAATATCAATGACTCGTATTTCACTTGTTATAATATTGAAAACTCATATTTAAGGTCAATTAACAGAGTGCAAAAATCATTTTTATGCAATTTTTTTTTGGTTTTCGAAGGTCATTAACCTGTGGGTCATTTTATAGGGCCTAAACCACATTTTTAGTGGGGAATGTTTTATGGACTAAATCACATTTTTTGTGGGAAATTTTTGAGGGCATGAGTACAGCCATTGAAAAGCTATTTCAGAGGAGAATGAATGAAGGAAATACAAATTTGAATTTTTGCAATGTGTCCTTCATAAATTTGTGAAGGAATAACTTGTATTCTAATGGATGAAATGTTTTATGCTATGCTTGTTCTAAAATTAATTATTGCATGTACATTTATTGCAGAATTAGAGGTATAGGAACACAACTTTGGTTCTTATATGTGGACTGGAGCTATGGAAGATGCTCAAGGATCTTACATCCATGAGGAAGAGATCATAGGTCTACCTGTCAGGATTGGGAATGTTGAGACAAAGTCAAATGGAAGAAGAGATTGGGATGATCTTTTCACTACGAGAAGCATGCATAGGGAAGTCCATATCTATAGAGATGATAATCAAAGGATTATTAAGGCTCAAGAGGAGACACTTCAAAGATTAAATACGTTGCATAAGTAAGTTAACAATGACTCTAGAGCTAAGCAAGAACCTAGTGCTAGAAAAGTGACTACATCTAGATCCCATAGCAAAAGGGGTGATCATGGGAATGATAGGTAGTCAAGAACTATGAAAAATTTCCATCTTTATCTAAATCATTCCACAAGAATCACTCATGGAAGTTCTGGGATAAAAATAAACCAAATTGTGTCTCATCTCTAGAGGCAGAGGAGAAGGCCTAAGAAATACATCTCACAAGGTGAAGTTAGGAAGATTAAACCATCAACTTTAAATGGTGAGAACATGAAGGGAGAAGATTTTGAGGCATCGATGTTGTAAACGAAGAAATATTTCTAGTTGCAAGATTACCCCTCCTGGGTTGAAGCTAAAATTACCACCTATCACTTGCAAGGAGAGGAATCCATGTGGTGGGATCAACTTAAGAAATCCACCAACCTTGATGAAAAGAGGATGTCATGGAGGCATTTCAAATTATATTTTTGAGAGAAATATTTTTCTAAGCATTACTATGAAAGAAATATGAAAGAGTTATTTGAACTCAACTTGGGAAGTATGACAGTGGATGAATATGCAAAGAGGCTCTTTAAATTTTTGAAGTATGTTGACTTCATCAAGGATGATAAAGTTAAAATTCAAAAGTTCCTAAGTGGGTTACCCTCATTCTATAGTGAGAATATTCAATATGTTAATCCCAAAAAGTTGGAGGAAACCATAAGGAGAGTAAGACATATTTATGAGGAAAATAGAGGAAGGCCATTTTTCCAAAAATCTTGGAATGAAAAAATGATGGGTGAAAAGGATCAAAGGTAGAAGGGTTTTAAGACACCCTTTTTCAATAAAAACACCTAAGAAAATCAACAACATCAATCATCCCAAAATGAGCACAATAATACAGATTCATTTGGTTAAAGGCCAAGGTAGTAGCCTGCCCAATGTTGGGAATGTGAGGGAAATCACTTATATAGGGACTTCCCTCACAAAGTGGAAAGAATGTGGATCATCCACAACATTCAAGAGCATAAAAAACTAGAGGACATGGGAGGAAACATGTCAAGGATTTATGCAACCTTGGACAACAAGCAAGTAGAATATCAATCTCCCATGATTGAAGTGCAAAGAAAGATTGATAACCAATCCATAGTAATTTTAATTTATTCTGGAGCTAGCCATAGTTACATAAATGCTAACATTGTTGAAATATTTCACTTACAAAGGAGTAAGCATAAGAAATATTTGTTCATTTACTTATCCACAGGGGATATGAGAAAGATCAACAAGTTGGTTAAATATTGTTCAATAGACATGAATAGAGTCAACATAAAAGGTAGATGCAAACATCATACCATTCAGTTCATATGATTGTCTAATTAGCATGGATTGGTTGGAAAAACACCATGATATTCTAAATTGTTATCACAAGATAATCACATGTCTTGATGAATAAGGACAAAAAAGAAATATTTAGGGAATTCCAAGAGCTATAGTTGTTATAGAGATTTAAGCTATGCAGTTAAAAAGTAGTTTCAGGAAGGGATGTCATATTTTTGCAGCCCATATGGAAGAGACATCCAAGGATAAAGTGGAAAGCATTGAAGACCATCTGGTCTTAAGGTATTTTTAAGATGTTTTTAGACAAATCTCAGGGTTTCCACCAAAGAGAGACATTGATTTCTCTATTGATTTGGTGCCAGGAGTTGCCCAAGTTTCCAAGACATCATATAGAATGGGCATTCCAGAATTGACGGATTTGTAGATGCATCTTGACGAATTATTAAAGAAGGGGTATATACACCCAATTTTGTCACATTGGGGATCCGCAATTCATTTTGTGAAGAAGAAAGATGGAACCGTAAGGTTGTGTATTGATTTCAGATAGTGTAACATCCTGCTCTGGCGCACTGAGAAAACTTGTTCTTTGAGGACACTTGCTCGCAAGTGATCTGGACTTTTATGATATGAAAACATTTATCCTTTATTATGATGTGATATGATAGATGACATGATGTTTTATTGCTTTGACATAGACATGTGTTATTGACTCGTTTTTACTAAATGTGCAGGGTTTTTGGCCTTGAGGATGCAAAGGCATCGACGAGACCCCTTGGACTCTGGATCGAGTGAGGGAGTGTGCTTTTGGGGTTGATTGTTTACTATGATTCTAGTACATTTGATTATATGATATGATGTGGACATGTTCAGACATGATTCTTGATGATGCAGGCTGACGATAACTTGCCGACCAGACTCACATATGGAGTAAAGGGGCCACACACGACTACCAGAGAGGTTGAGGGAGAGGTGTGGACAGCAACCCTGCCACATCCTACTAGCACTCCCGCTGTGGCTTGAACTATAGGTTAATGATTACCTAGTTCAAGAGGACCCACGATGCCGTGAGGGCAGACTGCGACAGTTACTCACATTGATTCTAAAGGACGCACAATAAGGCGAGGGCCTTATTCCTTAGAAGCCCTTAGTCTCCCACAAGTTCACCTGGCGGAGTGTTGACTCCATGGGTTATTGATGTCTACCAATCAGTCAAGAAGTGAGTGGAACACTTAGAGCACGTGGTGCATCCTGAAGGGCATGTCGTGCAAAAGAAACAAAATAAGCGAGTGGCACCCTTGGAGCACATGGTGCATCCTGAAGGGAATGTTGCGCAAAAGAAACAAACGAGGCGAGTGGCACCCTTGGAGCATGTGGTGCGTCTTGAAGGGAACGTTGTGTTGTTATTTATTAAGGAACAAACCTATATGGCCCTAATACATTTAACACATTGAGAAATTCTTAAACAACCTCCCTAATTAAATGTCGCCCAGTTCAGAATCTACGTCCTAAGTCTAAAACTTCTCTAGGGTAAAATTTTGTCTAACCTTAAGAAAAAGACCCTAAAAAAATAAAAATAAAAATTTAAACTAAAAACCACTTAAGTAATAGTTTTAGTCTTCATAAAATTTTTGGGGTAAAATGAAGAGAGCAAGAATTTAATTAAAATCAGTGGATTTAAAAATTGTAAAGAAGAATTTAATTTTTAACTTGTGAGAGTATAAAAAGATATTAAATTAAAAATAAAAGGGAAAGATTAAATAGCGCAACTGCCATTTTGGCTCTAATAAAAAGGGGAAAGAAGGGAATAATAAAAAGTTAGCAAACTAAGGAATGGATGAAACATAATAAGGGAAAGAAGGGAACTTATGGTAAAAAGCGAGGTCAACTTAGTAATGAATCTGCAATAAAGAACCTTCTAAATTGAACTAAATTAGCAACATCATTTTGAGGAAAGTATTTAAAACCTGTAAGGGAATCTAGGGACACCTAAGAGTAAAAATAGGAGTAGCTCTAGGTGGGTGAGGGAAATAAGAAAATTTAATAAATTAAATAGAATAGTTAATGGCGAAAAGTGGGGGATGAATGACACTTGCACGACAGAGAATTTTTAGAGGATTTTCATTAAAACTTAAATTAAAAGAGATTTTGAGAAAGTTTGGAAGTTCAAAAACTCTATAAAAGAGAGGAAGGAGGAGGAAGGAGGGGATCGACTGTTAGCGTAACGTTACACTACCAGATTTGTGACTTGACTGATTACTTGTGAGGAGTTGGGATTTCCCAGCTCGGATATGAGTGGTAGCTCAGCATTGCGAGGCACACTGGGAGCTAGACGTACTCTCTGGATAGTGTGTGGCCCCTTTGTGGCTCGGGGGGCTAAAGGGAAAGCAGAGTACCCCTAGCAATTGGCTTGGAGGTATCGGTGAGGTCTCGACGGTCGACAAGCAGGAGCGGTACAGAGCACGCGGGACGCCATTCAAAGTGGGCAATCAGGCAACGGTATGCGCTTTTATTTTATGGAGTAAAATGCATTAGGATTTATGATCTAGATCTACATATGTATTGGGTAGGGAATCAGATTGTTGGGGTTGCGTCTTCCGATATGGTGTTATCTTGCTGTTCTCAGCATGTCAATATCGGTGCCCCGGATATGTAAAAAAAAAAAAAGTACTTAACTCTGATCTATGTTTTTTGTTATGCATTGATGTATAAAGTTTAACCCTACATTTTATAGTCATGGACAATTTAAATCATCACTTTATTCAATGGTCTGTCTTAGCTCTGCATTGATTCTCCCTACCCTCATTTGTGTTTGAATCTTACTTGTGTCTCATCATTGTAACAACGATTTTCATGCTCTGCGATGGGATAGAGAATTTCCTGAATTATTCTTTGTTTCCTAGTATAGAGAATGTAATTTTTATTAGAAGAAATTTTAGAACGATATGAATCAGAATGTGCTTCTTGTGATTCATGTGGTAGTGGAAAAATATTGTTTTGTAACTGGACCACAATGTTTTGGATGGATAATTTCTTGGAGTATCGAACCTTACTCATTTTCGTGACAAAGTTCTCCTTGCATTTATTTTTCCCCTTTGAATGCTTTAAATTCGTGATTTAGTTGGGTTAACCGACTTAATGATGTTTTCATTCTACTGAGTAAAAGCCATAGTTTGTCTCAGTGCCAGGACACACACGTTCTCTGTGTCTTAACATCCTGTGCATCCTGCACCTAATCCCTTAACTGCGTATTCATCCATTTGATTTTCCGTCCATCTGCATTAATTTTATTGTTAGATGCGTGAAATTTCTTCCCTTTATGTTAAACGCTACCTGTTATGGTGATTACCCTTCACTCATTGAATCCTTATAACTATGTCTCTTTTGCCACGTTCCTAGCCTACTGCAATACGTTGGATGTACCGACCACTCTAGACAGGCGTAGATCGTTTTGAGGCATCTCTGTGGCCAACGTGATTACAGTGAGACTAGTTGCCCTTTACCTCCAACCCATAGTGTTATTACACCGTGCGGACGTGCAAATGGGGGCGTAGGCTGGGCAATGACCCAAATTTCGTGGCTCTCACTTATAGCTCGAAGGTAAAACCTTTTGGTTAAGGGATAGGGTCGTGTGATCCATATCCCATGAAACTTCATCCTTGGCTTCGATTGCACGTTCGACACACCAATTCTGTAATGGTTACCGTACAGTGAGGCAGAGAGATTCGAGCTAGGGTGGAAGTAGCGAATCCATTTATTTTTACCCGTGTTTTAGGGGTTTCCTGTACCTGCCTTTTCTTCTTTGAAACCCTTATAGTTCCCTCCAACTAACTTTTAGCAAGTCACGACGACAATCACTGTAGTTGAGGTCTATAGTTGAGGTTACCCTTGATTTATGCTAACGACGATGTTTTTATTTACTCGGGATTGTCAGCCCTGCTGGAAAGCAACGTTATTATTGCAGTGATTTATTTAAATAAAGTAATCTTAACTGTGCGACTGTGTTTGGCGCAGTGGAACTTATTTTGGTGATGGTTTTTTACTTGCGAATAACCATATTTAATTACACTATGTTTCTCAGCAGTTTCCTATAGTCTTTTTAGTCAATTCATTTCTTGGCAGTTCGGTCTTTAGCTATACAACATGTTGAGATTAAGGTTGTTCTTAATTTGTTCTATTGATAGCATTTTGCCTTTGATACTGTTAATGTTTTTGTTTACCGTTAATGCCTAGTTAGATGGTACTAATGATCAAGATTTGATGGGATGAGTAAGTATATGAGGGCAT
This sequence comes from Picea engelmannii, assembly GCA_009831015.1. Classification (NCBI taxonomy): domain Eukaryota; kingdom Viridiplantae; phylum Streptophyta; class Pinopsida; order Pinales; family Pinaceae; genus Picea; species Picea engelmannii. The sequence goes on from ML776571.1 coordinate 1,450,854, forward strand.
ATTTTTAACCTTTCCCATTGAGTTATGTATAATGTCCTTGATAATAAATGGGTTGTGTATGATGTCTGGACAATAAATTTATGGTTCAATTATAAATTATGCAAGCTAATGAGATTAATTATATCCTTGAATAAATTGCCAAGTCAAAGTTCAAATGCTTTTAGTATCCTCGAGAACGGAGAACATAGAGCCCATTTGTGGCATTGACCTATCTACTTCTTTTATTATATTTTTTTTGTAGCTATCCACATATAATACAACTGCAGATTATTTTAAAGGTCACTGCAGACTGTTGCAGATAGAAAAAGAAGGAAGAAATTATGAATGTCTCCTTTCTTGTGTATTCTTCAGTTGGGATAATTTCACCCATTTATCAAATGAAGACTCTCCTTGAAACATTGGCCTCCTGGAACCTTTGACCTATGAACCTTCTTCCATTTTTGTATGGACAAGATTAAATATGATGGAATTACACTACCTATTTATTGACATTAAGTTGATATAGAATTGATACTTGAAAGACATTTCAGTACAAGTAGAGTAATCATAATTTTGCCAAGATATAATAATTTGTTCTAATCATTGATATTTAAGACTACATTTATGATAATCTAGATTTATTAAACCTATCCATCCTCACTTGTAACTTGATTAGTCGTGATGAATCGATGATTGTGGAATCTGTGGATTTAGCTAGTTGCAGGAATTGATTATGGTTGGTGGTTGTCGAAGTCCTTCGTACTTGCGCCTTCCATAGAGGTCGTGGTTGTTCATTATTTTTTGTTGTACTTGGTTGCAATCCTTTGTTGCTTGGTCTTCTTGTGTCGAGCGGGTTGTAGACACCTCCATGTTCCTTATAATAGTTGTCAGCCCTGAGACCTTAAATGGTTAAAATCGATGGGAACCTAGGCTTGAGAATTGCTTATGTGTCTTGGAGGTCCTAACCATTGTAGGGTAGGACGGGCGGGTAGTCAGTCTTACTTATTGTCGTTTGATCGTCGTTAAATGCATGTAGTTACTTGTTGTGCATCTTATGTCGTCTTGTTGTGTTCGTCATGGTTTGCGTCTGGATCATCATCGGGTGGCAACACATAGTTGAATGTGTTTGTTTACCTTGTACACGCGTGCACACACTTAAAAAAAAAAAAAATTGCACTTGTTATAAGAGGTTTGTCGTCGTAACGAGGAGGATCATTACAAATAGTTGAATAAGGTAACCATAAAGAACAAATATCATTTTCCAATGATTTATTATCTGTTTGATAAACTGAAAGGTTGATCGAGGATATTGGTGGCCACCCACCTATTCCAAATTCCAACTAGCTCATCTTGATAGTTTTTAGTTCAACAAGTTTCTCTATCGTGGGGACAATTCTTTGTAATTGTGGGTTATACACTTATCGGGTTGTCCTGAAGCCCTACACAACATCTAGGTGGATATTGGTGGCCGCCCACCTATTCCAACTGTCTTATTTTGGAATTTTCCATGTCAGTACATATTTTTGTACTTCTAGGGCCATTTTTGGGATCTAAACAATTTTTTCTTGGCTTTCCATAGTCATATTGTAGACAAAGTCACACTTTAACATAATAATTCATATTTCTTGAAAATAAATTTCCAATGATCTATCACATGCCTAAAAAGCAGATCATATGCAAAAGTTATGACCCTAGGAAGTTACTTTACTAACTTACCCAAGGGGGCCCACATGACTTTTGGCGCTTCATCTCCTAGGGTTAGGTTTTTGGATGTCTAGGGTTTTGGCATCCATGTTTATCATAAAAAGGTCTTCAGAACCTCATTGCAATTATTTTATTGTGAACGAGCGTAGTTTCCACATCTCTTATCAAACATAAATATGTCACCATTCTAGGAAGTCTTGCACTCTGTATTTTTACAATCTCTATACATTTATTTCATTGATAGAAATAATGTATTGTTGTATTTCTCTATTTATGGAAATTTTTGTGTATGTTTCATTGTAATATCTCTTCTTTCATTTCATTCCGAAAATAATCTTGATCAATGGTATTAGAGCAGGCTTCTCTTGATTGTTTTTCAGTGCATGTCCCCAATGAGGTCCGAGTATAGAAAGTTGGTTCTCAAACTTGTCTCTCTTGAGGAAAATAGATCTGAAACACCCAAGAAACCCTATATGGAGGCATAAAAGAAAAAATAGAATAAGATTCTATTAACCTATTTCTTGAGAAAGCTCTCGCATGACAGAGGGATAGAATGATGGAGAATTTTTACCACATCCTTGAATGCCCACCAATAGAAACATGTGCATCTTCATCAAGAAAAATTTTTGGAGGAGCCTCTCCCTTCAAGGTACAAGTTAATTTTGATATTCATGTATTTGAATGTCAGATAGATGTGAATTCCTTAGAAAAATGGTTGAATCTGCTAGAAGGTTATTTCTCTGTTCACAATTTTTCCGACAGGGAAAATATCACCTTTTTTGTCCTCAATCTCTCCCCCATGTTACACATTGGTGGGAAACGTACTAGGAGAAACATTACACATAGGAATATGGAATATATGGGGCCAAGCCCACTTGGGTTTTTTTTCTGGATGCGGTCAAGGAACAATACTACCCTATTGACCACTTTGAGTACCAACACATGAGATGGACCACACTGTGGCAAGCGAAGAGCCAAACAATGCAAGAGTTCACAAATACTTTCGATACCTTTCACACGAAGCTGGGCATCAAAGAATTTGAGCGACATCTAGTTTTGAAATACGATGGGGATATACATAGGTACATCCCAACCAAAATGGATTTCCTAAAAATCTCATCATTGGGACATGCCTATTGATATGTTGTAAAAATCAAGAAGAAATTTAGGCACCAAATTAAATGGGACTTCAGGTCTACAAATCCGCAACAACCAAACCATGGTAAAGATGAACCTAACCAATAGCCTCTCGACAAAAATTCCAATACAGAGGAAAATAAGGGTAAAGGAAAGACAAATAATGACACTAGGAAGTGGTGCGACTTGCACAAAATCTCTTTCCATGACAGTGATTAGCGTCGCTCAAAATAGTAATTGGTCACCGAGGTTAAATATATGGAGCCGAACCATGATTCAAAATCTGATCCAGAAAATATTTAAAATAGGTAGATCATTGACGCAAACCCTACTATTATTGTCACAACTACAACAATTCAACCTGCAAAACCAATAGTTCTTGAAGAGGGGGAGCTCCTCTTCCATTCATAGATGTGGGTGAAGGGGACCCCATTGCATTTCATTTCTTATAGAGACATCCAGAAGAACCTCATCTCAACTGAGGTTGTCAAACATTTGGGGTGGTTGATAACACCACACCCACATCCATACAACATTGGGTGACTTCACCAGGGACAATATGTCCATGTCAGCAAGCAGTGCCACCTATCCTATGGCATCCAATCCTTCAAGGGTGAGGTAGTGTGCGATGTTTCCCCTCTTGATGTCTATGTTGTTGTTTTGGTCAAACCATATATGTGGAAATGTCATGATGTTTATGAGTCTCGATCCCGTAGTGTTATTATTATTCTTGGGGTCAGTTCTACAGAATACCAAAGGTAGCTTTGACTATTGTTCCGCCAAAATAGTACCACATTAATAGGAATGTCTAATCTAGTTAATACATTTAAATGTGTCTTTTCATTCATTTGTGACATTTGAATCGAAGTGGGAACCATGAGAAAAAGTGCTAGTGTTGGGTAATGAACCTTTTTAGGTGACAATGCAGTTGATTTATATGAATTTAAGAAGTGTCCTCATGTACAAATGTGGGAATTATTCTAAGAATGCACATTAATGTACAATGGTTCTAATGTATGAATAATAGTGTTCATATGTAGAGAAAGTCAATTATTTTCAACTATAAATCATAAGTCAATGTTTCCTAGTTAGTTTTCATGAATATAGGGAATAAATTATCCCATATATCTCAAGGATGAAAGTCTCAATCCTTTATATTAAAGACTTGTCCTCCATTTAAGACAAGTTCAATATTGAAAGGATCTTGAATGAACACCATTTTTCATGAGTTATATCCTTCTCACATACACATTCTCATGTAAATCCATGCATAATAACACATAATGATATCGGATCCTTTTCACGTAAATCCACATTATCATGTAAATCCATGAATAATAACACATAATTATATAGTATCCTTTTCACGTAAATCCACATTATCTAAATATATATGAAACTCTACTTTGCTATAATATATTTATATAATATATTTACATAATATATTTTAATGTATATCATATTAGGCCAATTTATATTATATAATCTTATTACTTAATATAATTGCATTATAGCATTTTAATGTAAATAAATACTTTTCTCATTAAATCTTCTTGATGTATACTACATTTTTCTATTAAAGTTAATATTTCACTTAAACATACATTATATCATTTTTCATGTATATCTATATAAGCATTATAAAAAATTTAATCTTACATTCTTTAGAATTTTAAAATAATTTTTAATCTTACATTTTTTATAATTTTAAACTTTTGTTTATAAAAAATGTAAATTTATACATATATGACACTTTTATATAAAATGTAAAAAGTCTCTATACAAAAATATTATAGACAAAAATCCAATTATATTTGATTTTACGTCAGAAAGTATTGTATAATTTTAATGTACTTGAAATTAAAGTTAAACACTTTGTAAAACTATAATACACCCTTTCAAAATTTTGATATTTTAAAATTAAAATATTAAAAATGTAAATGATTTCTAAATTTCTAAATATATATGCTCAAATGTATAATTGATTGAGTATGAAGGAAAATAAACATAATGTTATTTAGTATGTTTATATAATTTTATTTATCATTTATATGAATTTAATTAATTAATGAAAATATAATATATTTAAAATTTAGGTTATGTAAGAGTTCCAACTTATTAACTATTAAAATGTTTTATAAAAAAAATTAAAATATTATAAGAAAAAATAATTATTTTACTTTTCCTATGCAAAAAAAATTTAAAATATTATAAAAAAACCAATTATTTTACTTTTCCTGTGCGAGGAGCATAAAAAACTCGCATAAAAAATATGTAAAGTCAAAGTAAGTGAAGATCAACATTGAAGAAAATACTATACTCATGGTTCATGGGCATGGACTAAAAACCAACTTAACACATAAAAAAGTGTACCAACAATAGGTAACTTGGATGTGTTGAAAGGGGCATATAATATAAGTTTTTAAATATGTTATAGCTTATGTTTTAGAAAACCCTTGCACCTTTGAAAGGAGGTCTCCCGCCATTTCACATTCCATAGAGGATCCTCGATCGGAATAATATGGGTCACATTATGGGTTTTCTTTAGGATGCTACATTCATGGTTCATGCACCCCACAATAGAATGACACCCACCAAAATAAAAATGTTGAAATTAGTTTGAACCATTGATTAGGTTAGTTAGATGGATAATGGGTTTTTCTTATGGTTTTAATACAAAAGAATCTTGCTATATCTTATCTACCACAAGGTTTTGTGGGTCATTGGATCACTCTTGGCATATAGTTGAGAATATTTTGTAGCTTCATACATTTTGTTAGTTTCTTGTACCCTTCTCCCCAGCTAAATTTTTTGTAAAATATATGACCCTTTGTTTGACATGACTTGGCCCTTGTCTCATAGGATTTTTCTCTTCTCGAGGTTATGTCAATTAAGATTAAAAAAATACAAAAACATGCACTCTGTAGCATGTATAAGTAAAAATACTTAGCTACAAAATTAATTTATCTTCCATAAGAAATGTTGTTGAATTTAGGTCATGAGAATTCAGACATAGGTTAGTCACAAACAAATTTAGAATTTATTTTGAGAATTTTTTGAATAACATAGAGGATTGAGATAATTTTTCCAATGGGTGAATAAATACTTTGAAAACTAAAAGTACTATGTTCTCCCACTACAATATGTTCCAACTCCTAAAACCTAAGATAAATGGTCCTCATGCTTAGAATTAAAAATCGAGTCTTAGTTTTTCTATTGAAGAACTAAAACTTGTTTTCTTGGCACACAAACATGGTTTGTGTTCATAAATTACCAAATTTTTGTGTGATTTATGTGGGGCCAAAATAACTATTTTATATGTATTTTCTAATATTATTAACAATATCCTAACATGGTTTCTCAATTCATAGACTACAAAGTGTTCATTGTCCAATTGGAATTTTTATAGAAAACATGTCAAAAAACATTAAAAATGTGTGCATTATTTGTTTATGGGACTTAATATGCTTTATCTCTTGCATATGATATCTAAATGATGTGGTGTTAGAGACAATTCATACCATACATAGAGGTATTTCCAACTAGTATTTGTACAACAATTTTTTGTGCCTTTCTGACATACTTTTAAAGGAACATAGGAAACTTAACATCCTTGCAACGATTTTTTTATATTGTATGCATGTAATTTTATAGTTTAATATTTAATTATATGATATCAATGATTCATAGTGATTTTAAAAAACACACCTGACTTAATCCCTACCCTTATATAGGTTAATCTACTTGTATGTGTAATTTCATATAAAGAATCCCCCTCCCACATTTTCATACTTTTGCAACTCTAAATATTATTTTTTTAATTTCATCATGATAAATGACCTAAAATATCCTATATAAGACACTCTTTACACTCAAATTACTCATATGGTTTAAAAACATAATTTCACTCAAGGTGTGCCCTATCAGGAAAAACTAATTTCCATACTTCAAAGAGATTTGAATTGAATTATTTCATATCCATCACGATCATCAACCCCAATAAGTATGTTTGAACTAGTTCCTACGTTAAAATATTTCATTTGATTAAATTGGAAAATTTGACCCAAGGTGGGCCCCATGGGAAAAATGGTTAATTTTGGGTAGTGAGCCTTTTTAGAGTACAACATTGGCTCCTTCTTCAAGATGGATATTTCCTACAAGGTTCCAAAAACTAGACTATAGGTTGAGTAGACCAACGTCTTAAGCCATTTGGATATGGAGTTAAAATTGGGTTATGGATTCAAAACTTTGCTTCTTCTCAAACTCTTCATTTTAGAATAGTATAATTTATTTTTCAAAATAATGACAAGAAAAAAAAAGATACTAGAAAGACTAAAAGTAAATAGTAGGGTATTAACTAAGAAAATGGAAACCTATCTACCTAATATAACTAAATGTTGGCTCACTAAGTGACATTGAATAACCAATGAAACCATGTATGTATTTTCATAAGTCTATCAAACACATGCATGAAGAGGATTGATGGAATGGTGGTTGGCATTGGATTTTGGCATGAAAAATGATAAGGAAATACATACCTAATGCCCATAAAATGTGCACAAGAGGGGAATGCATTTCTTAAGGCACAAATTAAATTAGAATGACATTGGACATCCTTAAAAGAATCATGGAAATGAGTGAGAACAAAGGAAACTAATAAAAAAATTACTCATCTCCAATATTTTTTCTACTCTATTTTTTATAAAGTCCCCTTCATCCAAATTACACTTGGATGAAGAATCACTTCTTCAAAGAACTTGGGCTTAAAGAAACTGAATTTGTCTTGAATATCAAATATACACTTTTCATTTACTATCAAGGTATACAATAAGCTTTTTCCTTCTCATTGTTAACACCATCGGTAACGCTATCAATGAATTCCCAAAATGGATAATCTAGTGCTTGTGAAATGCATGTTTCATTACTATATTACTATATTCAGGAAACATGTTTTTTTACAATCATGAGTGCCTTCTTGTTCTTCATTATTATGGATTCCTTGGAAATCCTCACTATTATGGTTTCCTTGGAAGTTCTCATGCTAAAGATGAATATTGTCTCTCCCTCCTTCATTATAATCATAAATACTTATAAGAAAGATTTGGTTATTATGATTAACGGTAACTAAATACACTTTGTCAATGCTAGTTAGTGTTGAAAATTGTAGCTTGACTTGGGGAATATTTATGCATGGTAAGAGTTTCTTCTTAAATGTTGGCATGTGAAGATTGTGAACAAGCCCCCTAACAATTGCTTTGAACCATTGATCAAGATACTTGGTTGGATTATGGGATTTTTTTGGGGGTGCTAAGACCAAAGAAGCCCATTTTATCTCATATGTTTCCAAAAGTATGGGTCATTGGCTCAATATTTGATGCATTTATTAGAACCATTCGCATTGGGTTTTTTTATTAGTTAAAATTGATGAAATTGATAGTCACCTATTTGACAAAACTTGGCTCTCATGATTCGTTGCACAACGATATTCCTCTTACTAAGGTCATGACAATTAATCACTAGAACATGCAAAAGAATGCACTTTGTATCGTGTATAGGTTTAAACGCTCGGATGAAAATTTGATTTTACTTCCATTGTAGTTGTAGTCAATTTAAGAAAATGAAAATTCAAGCATAAGTTAGTCTTAGAAGGATTTGTCAAATAATAGAGTGGATTGTGAAAAATTTTGTACTACAAATTCATCAGTGAAGCTTGAATGTGATAAATACAATTATGATGTGATCCCATTACGATGCATTCCAACTCCTAAAGAGAGAGGAAAAAAGTCCTCATGCCTAGACTTAAAAAAGTTTGTCTAGATTTCAATTTTGAAGCACTAGAACTCATTTTTTGAGCACGCAAACATGGCTTATGTTCATGGATTTCTTATTACCTAAATGCTCTTCATGGAGATGAACAAAGTGTTCCATATGTAACCACCAACCTTATCAAAAATATTGTAAAATGAGTTATTGATTTGCAGACTTGATAGAGAGCACTATCTAATTGAAAATTTCATAGAAAAACAAGCCAAAAAAACATTAAAAGCATGTTCCTCCTTCTGTTTAGAGACATAGGAAAATCAATCTCCTCAATAAAAACTCCGAATCGTGTCATTAGAATCAATCCATAGTATACATAGAGGCATTTCCAATTACTAGCTACATGAAACTTGTTTATCCCCTTGATGTATACCTTTTAAAGAAAAACAAGAAACTTTGCATCCTAGTGAGAATTTCTTAATGCTACAATTTTTTACTTTTGGACATCCAAACTAAATTTTGTTGGTTCCATGACACTCAATGGCCTTAAAATACATAATTCAATCAATCCCTAACTTTACATAGGTCATTTTTCCTATACTTATAGTGTTACCTAAAGCATGCACTTTCACATTTTCATACTTCTCCAACTCTAAATTGGCTTTTGTCAAATCCACCATGCTCACTGACCTTAGAAACCTTGTTTAAGCCACTCTCTACACTCAAATTAATGATTTGACCAAAAAAACACATTTTCACCCTAGGTGGGCCCCATGGGAAAAATCTAGTTTTCATATTTCCATGACTATGAATTGGATGTTTTCAGGTACAACATCATAAATGACCTTAATAAGCATGTCTAATCTAGTTACTACATTTAAATGTGTCATTTCATTTATTTGCAAAATTTATATTGAGGTGGGCCCCATGAACAAAAGCGTTAGTGTTGGGTAATGAACCTTTTTAAGTGACAACACGATTGATTTATATGAATTTAAGAAATGTCTCCAAGTATAATTGTTGGAAGCCTTCTAACAATGCACATTAATATACAATGATGCTAATGGATAATTAATAGTGTTTATATTCAGAGAAAATCAATTATTTTCAACTATGCCTCATAAGTCAAAATTATCTAACTAATTTTCAAAAATATAAGACATGGATTATCCCTCAAAAATCCAAGTCTCATTCAATTAGTTTTCAAGAATATAAGACATGGATTATCCCTCAAATATCCAAGTCTCAATCATTTATATTAAAGGCTTTTCCTCATCTTAAACGAAGTTCAAGATTGAAGGAATCTTAGTGAAGCTCATTTCTCACTAGTCATATCCTTCTCACATACACATTCTCATGTAAATCCATGCATAATAACACATACCCATATCGTATCATTTTCATGTAAGTCCATGAATAATAACACATACCCATATAGTATCATTATCATATCGTATCATTTTCATGTGAATCCAGGTTATATAAGTGTTACACAAAGAAAGATATCATGATTATGATAAAGTACATGCTCTAAAGGTACCGGTATCTAAATCGTTTTTTACTGATTTTTAGTACATGTTACACAAACAAAGATATCAAGTCTCTGGAGTAGAAATACGGATGCACATTACTAATCGTTTTTTACTGATATTTAGTCAATGTTACAGGAGCAAAGATATCAGGTCTCTGAAGTAGAAATACGGATGGACATTTCTAAGGGCGAATGATAATGTTGATACGAAGGAAAGAATGTGTCACATAAACATATCATGGCTTCCATAATAAATGAAGCAATAACGATTGGTATTCCTCACTCACTAAAATCATGGAAATATTATTATTTATTTATTTAATCAAAGTAAGCTCAATAAAACAATATGTATCAAGATATCAAATAACAGACTATCAAAGATAGGCTCTGCCCTTTGATAGGCTCTGCCCCTCTCTGGTCAAACACTCAGCTGGATTCTAATATCTACCATATACTCTTTTATGTCCTCTTCTACCATATACTCTTTTATGTCCTCTTCGATGTTCCGTTTGATCGATTCCATTTCCTTGACTGCATCCACGTTTTCAGGTTCTTTCAGCGGGCTCTTTTTGTGGCGATAAAAACAGTATAAAACCATCTGAGCAAACCCGAGTGGCACTCCAACAAAGTTCGGTGCCTGCAAAATATGAAGAACGATGAAGTAAAATATGCTATCGTCCTGAGCTCTACAACTGTGTTTGTTGATAGTGTTGGGTCATATTCAATCTAGACATGATAATTCTCGCATTAATTAGTAAGAATCATTTATTATTATAATTTTATTACCATGATGATAATGTCTCGGCTGAGAGCGCCATACACCATCCACAACAAACTTCCGAGGAAAGCGAACAAGGAGAAATAGACGCTGGGCATGAATTCCACGCTTTTCGTCTGAACTACCAGTCCCTGAATGTACAAAGAGATAGAGTATGTAAATATTAACTATAGACATGATCTATAAAAGTACCATTAATTGAAGATCCTGAAGGTCTTTTATGTGACGATGATAAGCGATTTTCTGATGCGTTTCTTTCCACGGTTCTGTATTGAACGCATTTCCAAAAAACTAATACAATTAAGGGCTTACAATTACAGATAGAGGAGAAACGTAGAGAATAACAGTGGCCACCATTCCTGCAGTTCCTACAAGCATCTTCTTATGCTTCTGATCATGGATAGCACAAAAAGAAGATATCGCAATAGTGCCAAACAGCACCAACAAGCCAGTAACCATCATGCCCATATTCCTCTGCAAACAGAAAAAATATATATAAAAAAACATTTTCTATCGAAATAATATTCTATTGAAAACAAGCCAGTAATTGAAAGCAAAGGACTTAAGTCAATACTAATTACAGAGGAAATGTCATGAGCTAATACTTTGGTTTTTGGTGGAGCGAAAGTGAGATAGATGCAAATGAAGCAGCACTGTATAAGAAGGCCAGTGCCGTTGACAACCATAACAACCACGTTATCCCAACCATTGCTGATTAGCGGCGACCCATACCATGTGTACAGAAGACAGTTGAATAGGGCTATTGCATACGGAAAGCCTGAGAAACTCTCTGTGCTTCTGTTTTTAATCACCCTCTTGAACGTAGTACTGTTCACGAATATTAGAAATAAAAAATTTTCCGTTATAGACCATATTCAGTACTGAATTCTTCCTTAAGCTTGAGTTTCTTGATACAATAAAATTTCTATGTTATACATTATATTCAGTACTGAATTCTTCCTTAAATTTGACTTTCTTATTACATGAGAATATGCTGACTGGAAACATGCTATACTTACATTGATGCACCATACATGAGCAAAGCAAAGGCGCTTCCTGTAGTGTCATATGACATAAATCAGTTCACATAATTAACATTCTGTTTATCTACAGCCCACCGAGACCGACGAAGACGAAAAAATTAAGTAATATATTCCAATATATATTTCGAGAAGACTGAGACAAAGCTTATGCTCAAGAAAATGGTAGTTTTTACAGACCTAAAATGCCAACTCCCAAACGTACAAGGTAGTTCATCATTTCTTTGTTAAGGAAATGGGAAATTGATTTCCCCAACGAGCAAACGAAGAAGAAAGCAATGTCTCTCACCGAGGAGGCGATTTAATTCATTTGCAGATGTGCTGAGAATACCTGTGCTTGCATACTTATACCCGTTCTCCACCTTTCAATTTTCGATCCGAATATCTGACATAGTCCTCCCAATTGAGTTGGCAGATTTCCCCTGTACTAACGCATTTCATCCCTACCGTTGAGAGTGCGTTCCAGATTTTTCAATTTCCACCGGCTTTCGTCTCAAGTGAATAAAACAGTAAGTTTAATATGCTCTCCTACTCCCGCACGGACATCCAATTTATTATTCGAAAAGCGTCACTATGTTTGCTTCTTATGCGGACAGATCATGCAATTTTTCTGCTTATGTCAATGAATCTGCTTCGTTTGTCCATCACTTTCAGTTCACTTTTTTCTCCATTTTCAGTGTCAGTATCTTGAAAGTCATTTCAAGTCTATTTGCTTTTGTTTTGGACGGTTTACATGGAACTAATGCAAACTGTTTGCTTTTGCGGTGGGTTACGTGCAACTAATGCAGGGTTCATTGAGCACTCGCAAGTTTGCTTTTGCGGTGGGTTACGTGCAACTAATGCAGGGTTCATTGAGCACTCGCATTATCTCATAAAGCGGAGCACTCGCATCATCTTATAAAGCGGTCATGATAAGAGTAGGTTAACTCGGGACCAATCGTTCTTTCTTCCTGAGTTACCTTTCCTGCAAGGCATCATCTTATAAAGCGGTCATGATAGGAGTGGGTTAACTCGGGACCAATCGTTCTTGAGTTATCTTTCCTGCAAGTTTTTTAGCCGTTTGTTTTTAAATTTTTGGTTAATTTATATAGATTATTTGATATTTGGGTTAGTTTAAAATGGAGTAAAACCCTTACATTAAAATTCTGAAATACATAAAACTTTATCCATGCAAAATTCAAATTATTCTGAAAATTTGACAAGATTCATGTCCATATTTTTCATGAAAAACGAAACTCTGAAAATTATTCCTGAATTAACCTACTCAGTCCTGATATATTCTGTTTTATTTAATTAACAAACTGAGTGTTAGTAACAATTTACACTTCAGTTTGGTTGTTCAATAAGCGTATTAACTAAGGACACTTTCATTAGGTAGTCCGAGATATTCTACTTCACTTTATATACATCAGAACTCTAATTTAGAATCAGCGCCTTTGCTTTGCTCATGTAAGCGATTGTGTAACATCGTAGGAGATGTTTGGTTGAGTGGGCGTTGTTGCTCATTTTTCATGGTTAAGGCTAATACTCTTAATATAGTGCTTGGTAAGTATATGTAGTTTATTATGTATTTGTTGTTCATTGTAGATTCATTGAGATCAAATGATTAATTTAAAAAAAATATCTATATAGTAATAATTTTACAACATATCAGTAACATTTTTTAAAATATTTATATATATTTAATAAAATTATTTATATGATAAGTATTGGTAATTTTTCAACCCATCATCATTAATATGGTTAAGTAGATGTTTAGGTTTTTCATAAATGGTTAATATCCTTAAGTAAATTTTTGGGTTATATATATATATATTGTTTGAAGATTAAAATAATTATCTTTTTATTAGTGGCATTGGCTTAAGCATTGTAATATGTAGGATATATAAACTTTTAATATAGTGTTGTTGCACATTTTTCATTGTTAAGGTTAATATTCTTAATATAGTGAATGGTTTGTAAGTATACGTAGTTAATTATGTATTTGTTGTTAATTGTAGGTTAATTGGGATAAAGTGATTAATTTAATAAAAATATTTATATTATAAATATAGATAATTTTATGTTATATTATTAACATTTTTAAAACATTTTTTTTATTTATTTTTAAGTAAAAAACGGGTATTACTTACTATATTAAGTTGACAAAAAATAGAGAAAAAAAAACACAGATATATTATCGTCCCGTGTCACCGAATATGTTGTCATTTTACCGGAAACCAACTTTGTTTGGGGCAAAATATGTCTAGGAAGATAGGCTAAAACACTATTTTGCCATCTGTCCTGCCCGAAGGAAACCAGGACAGATGGCTATAGATTATTTTAACATTGAATAGCAAGATGATGTAAAACCAGACTAGAAAAGAAAAACTCAAATACCCGGTGACTTGTCGCCCTTGTCCTCCTGATGTGCGGATTTGGCCGGAATGACAAACGACTGTGAACACGTTGGACATTTTCACT